>WURS02038108.1:0-11352 GCA_011762765.2 Rhinocypha anisoptera
GTTTCCTCCGCTCTTCTGTACACTTCCTCGTTCCTAACTCTGTCCGTCCACTTGACTTTCAGCATTCTCCTCCAACAACATGTCTCGAAGGCTTCTATTCTTCTTTGGTCTCTTTTTCCAATAGTCCTTGTCTACACAATTGAAAACTATGGATACCAGTTTTTATGGTGATTTGACGATACAGGGACTAATGATACACTTAGAAGGGCACATTTTGGATGCAGGCTTTCGGCTGCGAATTGCAACCAAAAATCTCCGTCTGAAATGCGAATGACTTTTCAATAGCTTACGTATGTGATGAAATACAGAGTACGCAATAGTATTAAAATCTGACGTCTCCGCATGGAGAGGAAAGAATTACTGATATTAGTCACAAGGCATCGAGTATTCGGTTCTTCTGCTATTAACAAACCATGACCGAATGGTGAAGGTGAGTTCCATCCTCTGTCCCCTTTGGGTATTTATTTATTTCTCCTATGTGTACACCACAGTCCTACAATTTAATTTGAGATATTTTTGGTTTACAAAGTTATCAAATTCCATATGTACGTATGATCAAAATCTTTAAATCGTCTAATATTTCTTTTAATTCACTCTAAATGTGTGTTAACTGAATTCTCGTATTTTCCTGCTGTTTGTCGTGACGACGAAGACTGCACTCGTAAAGGCAGGTAAAAACTAAATCTGAACTAAGAACGTAAAGATACTGAAATTTTTAATCACTCCAACCAATTAATGTATCAAATCCGATGTTTATGAACAGAGGGATCATTTGTTAACGCCTAGGACTAGGGCGGCGAACATTTTGTCGATTAAGTGCCAAAGGTCATGAAATATGTAACACCATATTCTTGACTCCCGTGCCAAACCATCTAAGGAGATAGGAGTATCATTTACTTTTGTCTATTAGAAGAGTGGGACGTTATCATAATAACAAAAACTATTTTAAATTGTATTAAATTGTATTTGTTTTGAAGTTTAAATGTGTTATTAAAGAGTATAAAGTTGAAGAGTTGAATGAAATATATTAAATTTCTATCGGCACAAGAAAAATTTTTCCAAGGTGTGAAATAGCATGAAATTATAATAAAATCATAATTTATGCGAAACAAAAATTGAATATTTCAGTGACATTATTAAGCGACAACAATAAACATTATTCATAAAATCAGCAACTCGGTCAGATCATTCGTCTGTTGTGGTTTCGACCCTTGCAATATAAATTCCCCGTGGAATGTCCCTATGGCAAGCGGGGTATAGGCTCGCCACCCCCGGCCTACTATAGGCATTCAACGTGTTTGTAACAATATCGCCAGCGTGCCTTGATTTAAAGTCTATTCCCGAAGGTGTATGGTTATGATACGTGTGTCGCAGCACGCAATGCACAGCTGACGCAATTCGAACGCCGATAATGTCTAACGTAGTCATGCATTTAATGCTGTGACCTCCACCGTGCATCATTAAAGTGAATGGCCTACGTCACGCGGATTGATTCCATCGTACATATTATTCAAAATGTCGAGTAAATCATGTTGGCAAATGCGTTAAATAACAGTCATCGACGTTAATCGGTCCACTTCCTAGATTCATCTCTTCGCAGCCGGTGGAGTGAGAGATTGGAGGAATCATCATCCCGTGTGGGCGGGCGCCTCGCTGGATTGGAAAAGTGACGATCGCTCGGGGGGATTCCCCAAACGGCGCCGCAAAATCTTCCGAGCACGTGGCAGCGAGCGGGCATCGGAGACAAGACATTTTAGGTGAAAGGGGTTCCGGAGTAGAAATAGAATTTTTAGGATCTGGGCACACGCGAGGAGGAACATACGAGTATGTACATGTTCGGGAAATTTGTGGAGTGGTAAATATATAAAGCTAGGATTCGTAAGATGGGTATTAGGTAAATGTAATGAGACGGTAAAAGAGCGCAGCTACTTTTCATTAGTCTGACCTCATCTCGGACACGCGCCAAGTGTGTGGAACCCTCATGAGACAGGACTGGTTTTGGAATTTGATCGAGTGAAGTGTAGAGCAACTAGATTTGGGAAAGGTCTTTACGACCAACGTAGCAGTGTAACGAGCCAATTGAAGAAATTTGAGTGTAGGGAACCACTTGCTGAGCGTAGGTTGAAGCACAAGTTAGCAGATTTATTATTATTATTCCTATTTCCTCCATCTCTCTATATTGCCTTATACTTTCTCCCATTTCTATATCCACTTGTCGAGCGTAGGTTGAAGTGCAGGTTAAATTTATTATGAATGTTTCAGGAAGAACACTTCAGCGAAGAAGTCAAAAATATATTTAGAGTCCCGACATACTACGGTAGACCAGATCACGTACATAAACTCAGAGAGATAGACTGTCGAACAGAACTATATAAAATGTCATTTTTTCCACGAACAATTAGACACCAAAATAAATATGACCACAAGCTCGGAGATAATAGTTAGGGTAAGTAGTGTAATATATGTACATTATCTAGCGTGTTTTTTAAAATTAAGTGTTACTTGATTTTGTTCCCGCATGACAAGTATTTTCTTTAACCAATGACATTATTTTGCACGTAATTAATTTCTCTGCATGTAAACTATAATTGATATATGCATGCCTGGTGATGGCTCCCTCGCCCGCCCCCTGCCACACGCCCTTGCGGCTGCTTGCAGGGTATTTCGTAGACGTACACTTATTCGGAATGCAGCTTTTTCGAACGTCGGATAGGAACTTACGACGTGGCGTCCTTGGTGGAACTTTACTACGTCAATCAAGAGATTTTTATCGGGTAGTCGTAATTAACGGCGGTAAAAGGGGTAATTGACGGCGGTAAAAACAAAAGAATGGCCTATGGAAGCGTTTTATTTTGGCAGAGTTATCCAAGGTCTTAATTTCACACATAAATACTTTATGACCCAAAAAAGTGCCAACTCGCCAATATTTGGGAGCAAAAGGTGTGGCTTGAACTTGGCGGAGAGAATATGTACACAGGTGTATGAAAGAAATGAACTCAGGTTCACTTTGTGGAACGAACCATTAACTGATTATTCACTGATCACGTCTAGGCATCCGTTGGACCACGCGAAGTACAATTATGCAGCCGTTTTCTTGTTCTCGAATCTCTTTTCCTCCACATATCTCTTCAATCCCTTCGTAATGAGCTTTTTTCTCTTTCATCGGATCAAGTAGTCGCAGTCTTCCTCCCTTTTTTTCCACCTGCCCAACAACCCAATCTTCAATTTGTGTGACGAAAAATAATTTTGTTACCAACGTCTTCTTGTGATATTCCTGCCTCTCTCAGGTCATTCCTAATTGCAGCAATGAATTTCATCTTCTCAATTTCAGCTTCAATTCGGTTTTCGTAAACTTCCGTAATATATATATATACATTGCGAAAAAAAAACTTTTACAGACGCCCACAGTGAAGGTTTGGACCTGACGAAAGAACGATGGGATACGGATACGCATGCAATCGCGTTCTCATGGAAATAGTCTTGGCGTAATAATACCGCATTTCCAATAAATTACTACCAACCGTTGAGTATTTTTTTGTCGTTCTGTTCCTGCATTAAAACGTCTCAAACCTCTCAATGTCTGATAATCCCTGATTTATGGCAATTAAAAAAAAATCTTAATCAAAGTGTTCGGAAAATAGATTCAAGAGTTGACCTAAGCAAATACAAAAAAGCAGATGAATAACGAAGTGGTTTACCTTAATTTTACCTGGCCCGAAAAAATCAACTTCAAAATCTAAGGAAAGGTAATTCATACATATAATATGACGATAGTTGACTGTATTAGACCGAAAAAAATCATAAGTGAGTAAGGAGTTCTCGGTAGTGCAATGGTTAGCACGACTGTCCGGCAATTGGGAAGTCCCGTTTCGAGTCCCGGCTGAGGACAAAACTTTTTTCTCACATGAATTTGTCGGTTTCAATCAATATTTTCTACCACATTTTGTGCTCGTTCTTTATACGTTCCTATCCCTTTCCTAATTTGATATCATTTGAATGTTGTATTTCGCCACTTGGTGGTTATTTCTTTATGAATGAGTATAATGTATATATATATATACATATATCTTATATATGTATACACACATATATCTTATATATATATATAATATTGACCTTTATATTAGCTATCTGAACATATTATTCTATTCTCATATAAGATTAAATAAATAAATGTTATGTTATATATAACATATATATATAATATATTATATATATGAATAATAATATGTTCAGATAGCTAATATAAAGGTCAATCTTTACTTTCATAATTATTCTACGGGATAATAAGTGAATATTTTAGTAAAGACCAGATACCTCGATGACAGAAATTTTAATTGAAGATGTGAGATAGAGAAAAGTTTAGTTAAAACTGTGAAGCGTTAATGGTTCCAAAACTGAGCACTTTGGACCCTTGAGAGATGGGTTTGGAGAGGGATGAAGAAAGTGAAGTGTGCGGAGAGGAAGACAAACTCTGAGGCATTAAGGCCGGGAAGGCAAAGAGAGGAAGTTGTTGGGCTAAATTCAAAGAAGGCACAGGAAAAGTGGGCAATAGGTGCGTACTAGGAGCTAATGACGAAGTCGGTGATAGGTTGATAGGAAGGCTACGTAGAGGTAGGAAAAGAAGGGGAAATTTCAAAGGAAATATATGAATGGAGAAAGTACGCCGATTTTTCATTTTTATTTCTTTTACAATTTCCCGCACACGATACAAAGTGGTCAGTTGCGGTGTACAGTATAACGAGGATGAAACACACATCCGTGCTCTGTGTGGACATTCCACCAAGCCGTGATTCGAACCCGCGACCTCCGGGTTGGCGGACGAAACCGTTACCTCCCCAACCATCACCGAGGCCGGATAATTTTTTTTTGTTTTTAGTTGAATTTTTTTTAAACATATTTTTTTAATGGTGTATCACTTTCAATTCTATAAAATTCTAGATCCATTCTGCGTTATCATTATAAGAGGGCCCTCAGGGACATTAGGGGCTGCATATTATTTGATCCTCCTTAACCTTCGCGAAATATCCACTTGACTCAATGGGGCCAAGTTTGACCAGGATCAGAAAAATGACCACTTAGCAGTAATTCATCATTTAAGGGTCGGATGGAGCTCGATTTGAGAGTATCAACGCGCGGGAAGTGCCCCGAGGGGCCTCATGGATTTCCGAAAACTGCTTAAAAGGCAAGCATTTCGAGAGATTTTCTCCACACATTCCGCAAGAGGCAAGAATATTCTGCAAGTTTTTGCGCCAACGCAATCCTCCCGTAGACAAATACATATATGTATTATAAACTCAGGAGCTTCGTCAACTTCCAAGCTTTTGTGGGGAGGAGCAGCATAAAATTTTATAAAGCTTCCAGGAGAAAGAAGCAGATATTATTATTATTATTAGTTAGTTACAAGTTGACCATCTGGTCAGGTGGCAACATAAATTTACATTAATCACAAACTTACAAATTATTGCAACAATTACTTGCAAAAATAACATTTCTTACAAAAAATCACATAAATCGCAAGAAAGACAGGATATAGAAAAGGAAATAATTTAAAAAGAAAACATACAGCGATGCATGGACAAACCTACATAAAAGCAATCCCTTCACAGCCCCCTATAATGAACAAGAAAAAAATTACACTCATGAGGAAATAATTTATAATTAATTAACTTTGAACATTTGTTAACGATAATCGTTTATGTGCTTTAATATGATAATAAACAGATTTTTTAGTTACAAGCTTTTCGTAAGGTCTCCATTTTTCTTATTTCTTGTATATATTCTTCACCATTTATTTTTATAGGAGGGCTAAACTTATATTTATGTTTATATAAATTATGTTTGAGTATTACCAAAGCAAAATTTTTTCTGTAAATATTAATTTCTGTGGCATGAATATATGTTAATTAACTTGTAAGAGCGCTGTTATTTTAGGTCTCATCTTATGCTAAGTGTCTCATATTGAGTACGCTTCGAGTGTGTGAGTTCCCCATGACGCAGAATTATTCATGGAATTAGATCGAGTGCAACGTTGAGAAGTTAGATTTGCAAAATGTTGTTATGATCAACGTAGCAGTGTAACGATGTTAGTGGAGGAGTTAGGTTGGGAGCCACTCGTTGATCGTATGATTAAGTATAGGTTAAAATTATTGTGTAAATTTAAGGCAGATTACTTCAATGAAAATGTTAAAGACATATTACGCGGAGATCACTTCACGCACCTCGCAACCCCGCTAAATCAAGGAGATAGGTTATAGAACGGATTGATTTAAAATCTCCCTTTTCCCTCGTACGATTAAAGATCAAAATAAGCATGGTCCTAGGGTTAGTTAGGAAAGATAGTAAATTAATTAAATTTGTCGTTATTTTGCATTTACATTAATTGTAGGTAGTTTCACATTGCTTTCGCATGATGTGAATAATGTTTTGCATGCATATGTATGTTTCCTTTTGTATGAGTAATTTCTAACTTTTGCATGTGGGAATGAATGTACGGTGGTGGCTCAACCCCCGCTATGCCCCATTGCGGCGGCTTGCAGGGTCACAAGTATCAATTAGAACAGGTAATTTTAAACTTAAACGAAAAAGATAACTTTGTACTGCGTCGATAAAAAGTTTAATTTATGAATATGAGTAGCAACAATACATTAGCCACCGCCGTAAATGAATCAGGCGGTAACTCTTGGCAAAGTTACACTGAAATTCGATGAGTCAACAAGTGACCGTTAAATTTACATGTCAAAGTAGATGCCCAGCCTTTGTTCCGTGACATAAGTTAATCACCACGCACGAGAGAAGAATGGAGTGGAATGTGTTAGAGGTGTATTCCTTCGACCGAAGGGCCGGAGGGAAAAAGAATATTGGGAACAACTGCCTCATTTCATCTAGTCTTGGGAATTTTATTTCAAGCATGCACATTTATTTCAGAACTCTTCATCGCGACGGATTCATTTCCAAACTTCAAAAAAAATTCGACGGAATGCAAAACGGCTCCATAAAGAGGAACTTGTCTAAGAGTAGAAGCAGAGAGGTGGGGAAATGGATGAGAAATCGGGTCTGGGATATGCATGGAAGACAGAACACCTAATATTGTGAGAGAAGAAAAAACTTTGCACTTTCCACATATAACTTTATTTTTTACGACCCGGGTTTCGTCGCGTAGCGATATCATCAGGTGACACATCGCTACGAGATGAAACCCGGGTCGTAAAAAATAAAATTATATGTGGAAAGTGCAAAGTTTTTTCTTCTCTCACTATGAAGTATTTCCACAAAGTTAAGCCTGAGACTGTTCCTTACACCCAATATTGATCTATTTAATTTTGAAGGACTGACGATCGTTGATAGAAGGACGCTTATTAAAACCGGGGGGAAGAGGAGAGATAATAAAAATTGCAACACAATAGTTGGGTGTTTGGTGGAAGCGATGGTTTATTAATAATTTGGAGATTATGGATTGACTTCCAGTTTCATGACTTTCATTCTATTCCTAACTTTTTTGGATATTTGAAACCATAAAACGTTAAATTATAAGATGTATTTTCCGAGTATTATTTAAATATTTTTATCATTTATTACTTAAAGTATTTTCAAATAACAAACGTTAAAAATACAGAAAATTATTTTACCACTGCGGTCTTGTTAAATTACACAAGGAGAAACTCAAATGGCCGAAAAAATAATAGGGGAAGATCACTGGCGCAGGATTAAATTTTCCATAAATCATTGCGCGTTTCCCTTTTCTCGACTTTGGTTCTCCCTTCCATCTTTTCACGACCGTTGGAGTATTTTCGTGCCTGTGCAGAAAGTTATCCAGTTAACCTGTGACTACCTACTAAGAGAGGCAAAAATTTGCCAATCTCCCTTGCGAACCACGTTGAAATAAACTTACTAAAGCCTCTGAATAGGTTCAAGATATTTGCAGGCTCAACTATGTGGAAATTCATGTTCCTTGAAATGATAAAAACACTGTACTTTTCCACAATTTTTTAATTATTTTTTTTTATTTTGGAATTTCTTTGTTTTGAAATTTGTGGAAAAGTACAGTGTGCTTTTTTTACCATTTCAAAGTCTCTGAATAGGTTTGAGCCCCGCTCACGAGCATGGGAGCTATAGCCAACGTCGAATCAATCTGGTGGAGCGAGGATCCCTCAACCAAATTGCCGGGGGGAAAAATCTTCCCGCACAAGTTTCCTGAGGAGGAAACGTTTCGCATACCATTCAGCTGAAGTTTAGACGCGAGAGTTTCTCGAATTTCCTCCTCAATGCCCCCAATCGACGAACGGAGAATCCGCAGAGCAAGGAGGTCATGTGGACACGCACGTTGCGACCAACGCAACGGAGGCAAAAGCTCCTGCAGAGTGATCTCGAAACACTACCTGCTTTCATGATGACATTTGTCATTCCCGTGTGTTCTAGAATCCGTGTTCTCTCTATTATGAAGCCTTTAATTCGATTTATTCCATACGGTGGATTGTGTGGTTAACCTCTCGTACGAAGGCGAAACTTTTTCATGCAGTGAAACATACTCGTATATTACTTCCTTAATTGATTTTACTCTGGCAAACAAATATGAATCTTAAAAGATCTTGTGCTTTCCCGGTGTATTTTGTAAATGAATTCCTCTCGGGTCTCCAACCGAGTCGGTGTGGTATAAGGCACCCAGATATAGGAGTGCCTAAAAAAATTGTCAAGTGAAAAATTACGTCAACCTGAAGACGGCTTAATTTAGCGAAACCTTGGTCCTTTTTAACAACATCTTTCAGTGAAATTTACAAATTATATGTATTTTAAAAAATCTAATCGAATAAAAACGTCTGCCGTTTCAAAATGATTTTACTTGTAAACATTATGTTTCAAGTACACCACACCACGCCTGTTTCATCGCTATCTCGTTTCTATATTCTTTTTTTGTGGCCCAGGGCTACCTCCAGGATAAACTAAAATAAAAGATGCAAAGTAAAAAACCCCATGCATATTATTACGTCGGAGAGTTAGTCTTCATCATGTCTCAACACCGAGACCCTTGGGATTTCCACGTATCGACAAATTGGCCGTATATTTGAAACGTGACCTGGTTTCACGTTTCCCATGAGGTTATTTCCGAGTTCAGCTTGATATATTATCTTGGAGCTTTACTTTATTCCCTTTTCTCCCTTCCGCGGGGTACGTTGAACCCCTTCAGACGAATCCCCCTACGCCACCCAACCCTTTCCATTGTGATCCTCACGGATCGAGCTGGCCGTCGGCGTTAAATAAACAATCACGTGACGCAAAAAACGACAGAACCTTCAACCAAGCTTCAATCTAACTGGTTTTACACGAAACCAGGTCGTCATTTGGCCCATCCTTCCTTGTATCTTTTTCCTCGTAAATCGTTACCCAATGTTAACCTCACCTACTTAGAGCGGGGGAAAGGAGTCGGCATCATCATGTGAAAGGAATGGAAAGTTAGCGACTGCTTAGTTTTCCGCCCCCGCAACGAACAGTGACGTGGAAGAAAATATAACTGGGTTATTACGGGGGACGAAACACATAGTAATTGCACACAAATAGTTTTTCCGGTTTTTCAGAATCCCGAAAATAGATCAAAAATATCATAGACATAAGACCTTTAGCGTCAAATATGTTGAACCCAAACCACATATCAACACGTAGACTTTACAACCTTCCACGTCAAATCACAACGTTCTCCCTGAAATATGGAATCAAGAATTCAAGTGAACTGACAAATTTACTTTCCTTCTTAGTTTGATAATTGATAGAGTTACTCCCTAATCGCATCATAGTCAATCGATGTTTGCATTGTATTCCCCATTGTATCAACATTCTAAGCAGTGAGTCTTGCCGATATAAATTTCATCAAGGCGGGAACTCCTTTTCAAGTAACAAGCGAATTACATTCCCTGCCAAAAATGTGTGCCATTTAGTGGAATTATGAAGTGTTTCGTCTCTGCAATCAGGTAGCAGTAGCACCAAGTGAGGCCGGGAACCAAATCTTATGACAGGGGGCACAGCCATCGAGCATTTTTCTATTGACTCAAGGACGTAGACCTCTGCATATACACATTTCTTGCATTGTTTATCGTCAAACACAGCTCAAAGCAAAATTTAAGGAGGCCATATTCATTCTGGCTGTGATGACACTTCATCGCCTAAGGTTGAACAGCTCAGTCCAGAACGTAGCCTATGGTGTGGACTACAGACTTCCGATCAGCGTCATATCCCATAAATCCATAAAAATATAAATTTACATGTACTTACACACGCTAACCCTGTATTTGGGGTATTTTCGCCGACCGCGACATAATTTCATTCTTTTTTTTTCGTTATGCTTCTTGATATTACGGGCATATTCATTAAAGCTGTGCCCAGGTGATATTTCACACATCACAAAAGTAAGTTTTTACACCCTGCAGTACCCCAGTTTCATTCCCTGTAAAAATTAAAGTCTCCACAACTCTGAAAATACGCATAATACTTCACCGTGCGGCATTTGTGGAAGCTTACTGATTCCTGGTATGCATAATTCCATTCTACTACGTACTTTGCACGGAAAACATCGAGGCCAAAATGTATTCGAGATAACTACATCTCGAATTTATACGTTAGCCTTTTCCGTGTACTGAAAAGTTATAATTCCCAATTAGTAACGGTAATATGACTCCAGAGAATTTATCTTAAAATCCATGTAGCGCTTCTATTCAATTCTTTCCTTGAGGGAGAGAGAGAGGGTTAGAGAGGGGGAGAGAAAAGGAGAGAGAAATAGAGAGAAAGGGGAAGAGGGGTGGGGAGAGAGAGGGACGGAGATAGAGGGAGATGAAGAGTGAGAAGGAGGGGGAGAGAGATGGAGGCAGATAGGAGGAGATGGAAGGGGAGAGAGAGAGGAAGAGAGGGGGATGGGAGAGAAGAGGAGGCAGAGAGGGGGAGAGAGATGGATAGAGAGGGAAAGAGAGAGAGGGGGAGAGAGATGGATAGAGAGGGATGAGAAGGATAGAGAGAGATAGAGAGTGAGAGAGGAGTAGAGGGAGAGAGAGAGAGAGGGAAGCAGGGAGAGAGCAAGAGAGACGGATTCAATTATTTCTCTGACAACTGTATTTCCTCTTCCGTTAAACTTTCTCACGCCCCTTCCCTCCCCCAACTTTCGTTATAATTCACGCTGGTAAGGAGAAGTGGTTCATTTCTCCTCAGTGCATCCGTACAACCCTTCGTAAAGTCCCACTCGACCTTTTCCAAATTTGTTTCTCCAAGGGACGAAGGGGCGAGGGGTGTGGTGGGAGATGGGTGGGCGTATTGGGAAGGAGGAAGAGGAGGCGTAATTTGCCCTCGTGTGAGGGAAACACTGGAAGAATA
>WURS02038119.1:0-26497 GCA_011762765.2 Rhinocypha anisoptera
ACTTCCCTGATTCCTGGAAAAAAGCCAAAATTATCCTCATCCCCAAGCCATTGAAACCTCTCTCTGATCCCAACTCCTACCATCCCATCAGCCTCCTCCCTGCACTCTCCAAAATCCTTGAACAGGCAATCCTCTAGCGGCTCAACTTTGTGACTGCAGACAACATTATCCTGCCTGAGCAAATGGGGTTCAGAACACACACCTCTACTGTGCACCAGACATCAAGATTGACCAAGCTGATCATAGCAGACTTCAATAAACATCTGTCAACCCAGGTAGCATTTCTGGATCTCCATCGAGCCTTTGATAAGGTTTGGGTGGAGGGGCTGATTTACAAGTTATCCCTTCTAAATATTCCTTCCTATCTCCTTAAAGTCCTCCTCTCCTTTGTCTCAGGCCGTTGCTTCTTCATTTCTGTATGCTCCAACAATTCAGATACCTTCCCAATTACCTCTGGAGTTCCCCAAGGCGCCATCCTCTCCCCATCCTTATTCAAACTATACATTAACAACATCCCCTCAAACCCGAAAACCCACCTTTTTCTGTACTCTGACGATACTGCAATTGCCACCCAGTCCCTCCACATAAACATGGCCATCAACTACCTGCAGGACCACCTGGACGTCCTCCACGACTGGACAGATTTGCGCTGTGGAAACTCAGTGCAAATGTTTCCAAATGCAGCGTGGTAAACTTCACGCACATCACGTGTAAAGGTGCAGGTGGACCACTCTACCTGGGTTCGAGAGAAATCCCCAAGAAGTCAGTGGAAAAAAATTTGGAGTCATCTTGGACAACAAACTGACTTTCAGACAGCACATCCAAGCCACAATCGGGAAAGCGTGTGGAGCCTATCGAGGACTCAGATCCATTTTACATCCTAGATCTTCCCTGGCGCTCCACAACAAGCACACCATTTACCGCTCGATGATCTGCCCAATCCTCACCTATGCCTCGCCTGTCTGGTCTCATACTGCAAAATTCCGTATCCTCTCTATTTCCCAGTGCCAAAATAAACTCCTCTGTAAATTAACTAATACTCCTTAATTCCTCCGAAATTCTGATATCCACAAAGACCTACGAATTCCTCCTCTCCTAGATGTCCTACGCTCATCCCTTGAATCCTCTCTCTCATCCTCTTCCAATCCACTCCTCGAAAACCTTTGGAACTATGACTTCAACCCGACCTGAAATATCACCAACCAAAAGTCCCTAATTTCCCAACCACCTAACCTTTTACTTAACCTCTGACAACCTTGACCACTAATTAAAATCCCTTGATATAACCTGGCCCATATCCACCATACCCTAAACTCATCAGAACCCACCCTATGATGACCATTGAGTCAGGAGTGGGATACATCACACAGGGAAACCTGTGAGAGAACACCCTGCTGCTGCTGTAGAGATCACCTCGGACCTTAAGACGCTAGCTGCAACACTAGAGAAACTGTTGCCTCCACAATATGAACAGACGCGGAAAAAACCCTGAAAGAAATGAATTTTTAAATCCATGACGCCGCGGAAGCCTCAACCAAGTATCACAACATTTTTACTGGTTCTGATTTCATTTTCTTTGTGATGGCTATTGTGTACGAGATATGAACCACTGTTATTACTAAACACGTTCCCCTATTCAGAGAGCTTAATTAACTACAAAGGATTCATCTGAATTTTCTGAGCTGTTAAAGAATTCCTCCTTCAGGTCATTTCTAATTCCATGCATTCTCCTGTATTTAGTAGCATTAGCTTCATTCTTCCACCTCAATCCCAACTAAAGATTCATCAACAACAGTATTCCAATGTCACATCATTTCTAGACTATTTCTGCTAGAGGTACTTGCAATCACATTATAGCTTGTATAAGTAGGGGATATAAAGCATTAAAATATTGCCATAGTAATATTACATTTTCTTGTGACATAAGCTTAAAAGTCATTTTGTTGGGAGTAGACTTTTGCTTCACTGGATGAACTACCATGAGCACAAAGTATAGTAGTTCAAACAAAGTGGTATTTCACATAGGTTATTTTTAGATATCCCTTTAATAGCACCCTGATAAATTCATCAAGTCAATAAGAAAAATATCTTTGCATCAATCAACATCTTAGTTCTTAGCCTTTAAAGCATTTCACCAACATAATTTGGATGGCATGGAGAATGAGATTATTCCAAATGAACAAAGTTCTGTGGAAATATAATAGTTATTAAAAAAAACCATCACCCCATTCCAAATGAAGATGAATTCCTTAAGCAAATCCTCAAAGCATGTTAGTGTAGCAGTCCTATGGATTGTCCCAAGTTCTCTCTGAAATGTTCAATTGTCAGCCAAGATTAAACTAGCTACATGCCATTCAGTGAATCAGCTGCAATGTTGAATACTATAGCTTGAATATTATGAAATTCAATTGCTTAATGGTTATCAGTATAGTTTTATTGTGTATAATGATAAACCCTAACATTATGTACATTCAATTTACTTCATTTGGTTTTCATGGTCTGTGCAGATGCTTTTAAGTATACACAGAATCATTGTAAAAAAGTTAAGCCTTCCATCATTACAAATATCCTTATCCAAAGGAAAGTATTAGGTGTAGCAATAGAGGATAGAAAGTTGTCAAAGGAAATACAAAGAAGCAAGAAAAATAAATGGAATGGGAAAGGAATATCATGAATTGTTTTCTGACTATTAAGAATTAAATGAGAATAGAGATAAACTAGGTACAGGTAGGAAAGAAATAAGGATTTTAGATTGTTCCAAAGATGCAGAGCTTAAAGTATTATTAATACATATATTTAAGTATTATTAATTTAATTATAAACTTAAGTAAGGCAGTCAGAAGATGTAAGTACTTGGAGCCTCAGTTCATTTGAAATCTAGATTTAACTGGAAGCAAGTGAAAGATGATTCTCTCTGGATATGCACCCAGAGATGTTTTGGCCGCAGCATTGTAAATATTTAGTCTGATGGCATCTAAGTCATTTATAATAGTATGAGAACGTGAGATTTCAGAATTGACAAGAAAAATTAAGAATTGTATTTTTGAATCTTCAATGAATTAATTCAACAAATAAAAACAACCTAACATGAATCCATATATAGGTTAACTGCAATTCTGCTTATGCCTTATTGCTTCAATGCATTGTCATTGATGCACAGTTCATTATAGTGAAGCTAGTACTACATGAATGTTCTCACATTTGTCTGTCTCTTTTCCAGCATAAAAATTATTAAATTCTACAGTTGGTGTAAGAGGACACCTCCCCAATATGGAAAAGTCACGTTAATAGTTCCAGGGACCCTAAGAATGGCTTCATAGGCAATCTTATTTGAAGTCCTATAAGCACATGGCATTTACATGTCTAGCATTATACGGAATACCAGTTCCTTTCCCCATATCACTTGTTTCAGAGATTTCACCAAAAATCCAATCCTGGTACATTTTGTCAGCAGCCAAATACTCTACCCATTTGGCAATGAAGACATTGCACTTAGCATTAAGCAAGCAAATTTTTAGGAATACTTCAGAGGGATTTGCATCCCAGGGTACAACCAAGCTCTCGTTCAAGTACCTACTACATCAGGGGTTTATGACAGCCTCACGATCAGTGATCATGAAGATGATGTTCCAGCCAAATTCTAATAAAACATTTTGTAAGTTTTATTTCAAAATAAAGCTGCTCTCATGAACCTAAATCATAAATGTGACATATACTTATAAAATCCACAGGGACTTGGAAGGAAAAAGACTTTTTTGGGCATGCTTAATGTGAGCAAACAACTAAAATTCATACACTACCCCTTGAGCTGCAAAAAGCAACCCAAACTTATCAACATTTAAGTTTACAGTCAGCGGCTAACCGACACATTTGGTGGACAACAAACACCTAAGTACTAACCCAGAGGCAACAGATCTAGGACCAAACTAAATCAAGGACATAGTCAAAATCAAGTGACCTCAACTGTAAAAAAATACTTCTTTTGGCAGGTGGCTGAAGTGATTATTTTGGGAAAACTTCCCAAGAGAGAGATGTCAAAGTTACATAACTGTCCCATCTAATGTAACTACTATTTATTTTGAGCTTAAACCGTGAAATGAAGGCTGAATTAGCAAATTGAGCTATATAAATCACAATGTGTCATATCTTCCATTAAAGCATTATATGCCTATATATTATAATCAATTACTATTATCATTATTACTCTTATTATTACCTCAAATAAATTGTTAATTAGCACAGGAAAGAGGTAGTTTTCCAGGGAAAATGAAAAGTCTTCACGAATAATACATGTATTAAAGCAGACTAATTTTAATATTACATGTGTAACAATAGCACACAAGTTAAAGTAATCAACAAAAGATGACTTAATAACTGTCTATTTTCGGGGCTTCTGAATAGCGCTCCTCCCTCTCACCTCTTAAGTACTGAAAATGACGTTCGTATCTCATCTTGAATATTCTGGCAAACTGAAAAACAATGAAACATTAACTATAAATTAGAAAATAAAATTTGGGTTTTAACATTTCATAGATGTGTACTCTTCATACTAACGCAAGACATCAGAGATTATAAAGCTTCTTTATTAAATGACTTTAAAGATTATGAGTGCAAAGAAATATAAGAAAAAATATATACCATTAACTCTAGTAATATACAATAATGTGGAAAACCTAACAATTAAATGCAATATGAATAAGCAACACTTTTCTTCTCTTCTTGTATTTTCTCAATGAATCACAAGACACTTAATTCATAATACTGAAGCTTGAAACGTACTTGGAAATAGTATCTTAATTTATTTGGAAAGTATTACCTGTTTTTTGCGAGTTGTACATTCATTGAAATCAGAAATCAGATCTTCGCATTTCTCTTTAGCTCGCGTTCTACCATAGGCCTCCATGCAGTCCATCATTTTCATCTCCAAATCCGCACAACGTCCGTGGTGTTGTTGATTTAGAACACATCCTGTTAAATCTGTTATTGGTATTCTCAAAAATGGGGTGACGGACATAGCTTGCAACGTACGGAAAAGCCCCTAAATACAATAAAGTTGACACAACTCAAAAAATATTCTTAATACCCTCAATTCAATTTCATCCAGCAGAAAAATCTCCATTGAGATGCGAAAAATACTCGGATATGAAATAAATTACTGATCATCCTTTTTGAAGCTAAAATGTTGAGACTAGCTATGGCTAAACATAAGGGAAGTGGTTTCGAGAATTATTTCGACCAATTCGCCTCTAAATAAGTACAGTACCTTTATTTCTTAACCAGTTTCCTAAACGCTGTCTTCATACCACTTAACCCAAATATAGTTATTTAAGATCGTATCACGAAGACGATAAATAATCGACCCCTATCGAAAGTTCGATATTTGCTCGATGTATTTCTCGAGAGTCGACTTTAACAGAGCCACCAACCGAAGTCAAACAACGACTGGCAAACTTATCAAAATTCATTATATAAGTATCATTATATGGGCATTGCGGTTAATATAATTGCACCAACGGTTATTCAGCATATTCCTTGGTGTAAGCTTCGGTTATATTTAAAATAACTGGCTTTAAATTGTAGATTAAATGGCCACATTTCTGTAAAATTTTGTAAGAAACAATATCAATATTTTTTCCATTATATCAGGCCGTTCTGTCGTCACTTATAAGTATATATTTACCTTTTTGTAATGCAAATTGGAACCTTGTGGATTGTTTTTCATAATATTAAGTAGAAATACAAGTCGGTAGCCTCGTGTTCGTAATTATCTTCTTCCTAGTAGTACTGGTAGTACCGTACACTTTCTTATCATTTTAGTTGAAATCCTTCATCATTTGTGTAAGCAACTTATGTACAGTCACAGTACGTATTTCATCATAGAATTAATGTCCAAGTCGTTCTTAATATAAAAAAATCATTCTTCCGAAAAGACTTGTACTTGAGAGGAAAAGATTGGGAACTCAATACATGTTAACACCAGCATAAAAGGGAATTTCTGGGCGTCCCTCTTACAATTCTGCTTTTACAAAGATAACAATGAGTAACTATACCATTCGAATAGAACAGGGAAAGAAACCTAATGTAATTACGATAATAATGAATACTGGCTAGACCGAAAAACCCGCCCCACCCGCCATTTTTAGATTGTCGTTCTTCTTTTTCCGACCGCCCTCTGGTGCATGCCGGTATTGCATCACTTCGACGATTGTGATCATTGGGATAAGTGAGTGGTCGGAAGGATAAACTGTCGCTGTCAATGTTGTAGTGTCTTCGTACATTTATCCTGGAGTTTCAGCATCGTGGTTGTGTTTATATTTTTCAGGAAACTAAAATATTGTTAGGACTGTGAATATCTGGGTGAGGACTGCTGATGATTGTGAAAACCTCGTTGAACGCTCTTTTTAGATTGTATAGTTTAATTTTCTTATTATAGAAATAGAAAATTTAATTATTCGAATGGCTGCAACGGGTGCAATACACTGTCAATTATGGATGGGTGGGGTACGTTATGAATTTTACCTTTGAAAATCTACTTAAATGTCTAGTGATTCTTTCCTATAGTTTCGAGTTTGTTTTTTTTTTTAGTTGGAGTCGTATATGAATGAGACATTTGTGAAGACAGCTTTTCAAAAGCTAGGGGAAGAACCGCAGAGTGTGAAGATTATGAGAAATAAATATTCAGGAGAACCTGCAGGATATTGTTTTGTACATTTCATAACCGACGAAGCAGCGCTAAATGCTATGCACAAATTAAATGGCAAGATAATCCCAAACAGCGTCCCGGTAAGTCGTGTATCAACTATATAATATCAAAATTGTGTGAATCATTTCTCCTATTTACGAAGTCGCTTTTAATTTGTTACTCGATTTATCATTTACGTGGGCATTGTAAAAACTTGTCTTTTCAATAATTTGTCATCAATTTTATCATTCTTTTGATTGTTTGAAGCCTGTTAGGTTTAAACTAAACCACGCGAGTACGACGGGAAGGCCGCCTCAGGATAGAGAATTTTCACTTTGGGTTGGTGACCTGAGCTCTGAGGTGGATGATTATACGCTATACAGAACGTTTGCAGCAAAATATCCATCGATTCGAACGGCAAAAGGTAAGTTTAATTTTGTCTTAATGATTCACGCCGAACTTCATGCGTGGATTTTCGCTTCAATTTAGTATTCTAAACATGCTTATGAATTGAGATATCTTGTTATTAATGTTGTTCGCATTCATATACATAATTAATTGACGTTTTCATTGGGTTTTGATTAGGGATTACTATAGTTGTTGGATGGAGAGAACAAGGTATTTAAACTTCAAATTGAACGCTTAAATTTTGTGAAGTTGTTGCCTGCGTCATTTCGGTTATCGGAAATTTTTTAATACGCAACATTTCTTTTGTACTGTCGTGAATTTTTCTTAACAGTCGGTTTGAATAACGAGCGGTTTTGAGCTGAACTTTAGTAACAGGATGTGGAATGCCAATGTCAGTTTTATTTGAATTTTATTTCACTTACTCATCCCAAATGTCTGCCATTAAGTTGGTTTACACAATAATATCTGTGAAAAGGTAAATCCGGATAGAGTAATCCCCGGAAAACTATAATATAGACAGGGTAACATTTTGAACTTTGACGAATATAAAGAAAGAAATTTTGTTGTTTAGTGCCAATTACGATTAAAACCATTGACTTGTTAATTACAATTAATGTTAAACAATAAAGGTAACATTCTCGCCCATTTGCTGTCAAGTGTGTGGTGCGTGAGTGTAGTGAACCAATGTAGAGAACTGTGAATACCTTGGGCTTTTTTGTACTTCAATGCAATAAATTATCATTATTCCTTTTCCTCCCCGTCCTTGTGGCTGACCTTATAATGCCTCCATGCCATACTTAGAGGGTATTGTTTAGATGATGCAATAAT
Source organism: Rhinocypha anisoptera (assembly GCA_011762765.2). Taxonomy (NCBI): domain Eukaryota; kingdom Metazoa; phylum Arthropoda; class Insecta; order Odonata; family Chlorocyphidae; genus Rhinocypha; species Rhinocypha anisoptera. The sequence continues at coordinate 7,919 of WURS02038119.1, forward strand.
TCTTCAAAATTGTTTCAGAAACCATGTCATTTATTGCCTATTTTAACCAAAATTGCAGTAATTCTAGACACCAGTGGATTTAGCAAAGGCTACGGATTCATTCGTTTTGCCCAGGAAGATGAGCAGAAACGTTGCTTGACAGAAATGAATGGACACACTGGTCTTGGTACTAAAGCAATCAAGATTAGCAATGCTGTTCCCAAACCTCACCGATATCATTCTCCCAGGTAATAGATTTCTTATTTTTATAGTTATAATTTCTTATTTGATTTACAGTTGAGAATGTTATTTACCACATGGACTTAGCTTTTTTGAGAACTACAATGTCTATATATTCAATTTAAAGTCTAAACCTCTGAAGAATAATTTTTTATCCCTATTTGGATAGGAATGGCATGAATTTACTAATTAATGCTCTGTCAGCCTTGGTTTTTATAAAAGTTATTTTAAAAACAATTTACACGAGGAAAAGTTTGAAGTCAAAAAATTATTGTATATAACACACTTCTTTGGAGAGAGAGAGAGAGTTGGTAGTGGCAGGTTTTGGTTCATTGCGCATTCCTAATATTTTACTTTTAAATAGACAGGAAATGGTGTTTATTTGTAAAGTGTAGTTATTTCATTGCTTTCATTGAGTGTAAATGGACTAATATAAAAAAATTTGATAACTGACCTAGTAAAAAACAGATTTTGCTTCTTGTAGTGAAAATCCCTTCCAAGGGCTTTCATGTCTACCTTGTACCCATTTACAGGGTTTTGACTAGGTCATTGTATATATTGGTGCTGTAGTTAGTGTATTTACCATCATTTAGTGTATTTGTTTACTGAAAAGTATCATTCTCCATATCCAACTACAGATTAGGTTTCCCCAAGCCCCCTTTGTCTCAAAATTTTCTCATGTCAGACCTCTCTTAGTCCCATCTCCAACCGTATAGATATACTTCAGGGGTTTTCATTGCCATGGTGTCTCATATACTTATCTGAAATCTATTGTGATAACTAATGACTTTCTTTGTTCTCCAAAAGAATTTTATTGAACATGAACTAATATCATCGGTCCTGATTGTGTCTTAAACCAGCCGAGATTAAGTTTTGTCAAGGAAAATTTTAATTTGAAATAATTAAGAGCTATCAACTGTGAAAGGATTCCACAAACTTACACCAGACACTAGCAATTTCAAACTACACAGTTTAGTGGTAATGAGTGACTCATGAGAATTAAATCATAGGTTCTGATTTTCAGAAAACATCTAGAATAGTCAGGCCAACATTTTCTTGTTCTTTTTTGCAAACTTCTTAAATTGGACTTCCTGCCTCAGTGTGCATAAATTTGAAGAGTTAATTACAATAACTACCTCTTTTTCATGTGAAAGTGACAATTAGTAGAGTTGTCTATCAAATCATAAATTATTATGCCTTTCGTTCATTTGTTATAAAAAGATTCATTTTTACTTAGTATGGTATAGTGTCTACCTGGAAACAAATGATAATCTTGTCAAAATTCTGGATAAATACTTGGAATGTTTAGATTTTGTTGAGCACAGTGTAGCTTTTGCAGTTTTTTGAGTATTACATTGAAGTTCTTTTGCAATTTAAGTACATTATGTCAATTGAGGTTACTGCAGTAGTTTGACTTTCATATTCTTTCTTGAGAAATTTGAATCTTCTATGGAAAGAATGTTCAAGAATTTTATTTCTCGGAATTGAATGTCTGGAATCTTCAATTGTCTGTTGTTATTTTCATTTTTATTGTTATATTTTTGCTGTGTAACATCTCAGCCACTAAAACTTTTGCATGATTTTTTTGCTATAGCAATTCTGATATTTTGAGCTTTGCCTCAGAAATGTTGAATGTTAAGAGCATATCAGCCCCTATCCCTGAAAATTCCAGTGCTGGCACAACCACACATGCTGTCACTACGCCAACTGGCTCCACAGCACCAACTACGCCAACTGGTACTGCAGCAGTGGCTTCAACGGCAACTGCCACCCCTGCATCGACTGATTATAGTCAACCTCAACAGCAGTATTATGACCCTTATTGGCAGAATTATGGTGCCTGGCAGGTAAGATATGAAGGGAGATGAGCTGTTACTTGTGAAATAGTCATTTTTCAAAACAAAAATATAAGTATAAATATCTGCTCATTGTTTTTTACTGATATCATTGCTTCTTTTTTTTATTGCAAAGCTTAAATTATCAACCATTTTAATCATATTTTTCAGATCCTATATCATCTGCTGAGGTTTTCTATTTAAAAATTCGTCAAGTAGTTTTACCATTATGATATGGAAATTCTAAAAATATATATTAGCTGAAAATTATTACAGTGCATATAAATTACAGGTATATAGCTTACTATGCTTTGAACGCCCAGAGCCACAAATGGCTCCTTTTGACTTCACTCACAGTCTTAGATGAGCATTAATATTGTATGCTCTGCAAACCTGTTATTTATTGGCAATACATTAGAGGGTAAGAAACTCTTAAGCCTCAGTCAACAAAGCTTTTTTATTTAAGTCCACAGCTCCACAAAGGAAGCAGAACATGAGAATTTTGGCACATTCTTATTTTTCCAATCACCTTTCACTGGCACAAAGGATGAACAGTGTACCTTTTCACAGGCTTTATTGTGTGTGAATCATGTTTCACCATGATGCATTATCATTCAGGTACAATTATGTAAGGAACTTAGGTAATCATCAGGCAGCTGATAATGATGCTATATCATGGCAAAACATGCACATTAAAACCTGTGGAAAACATGTTGTTCTTCCTTTGATATGGATATTAGCAGCTTCCATGAAGTGAAGCCTGAAAACATTAAATTCTTTCAATGGCACCATTGAAAATTTTGAATGGTCTTTAATATGAGAAATTGGCACATCAAATATGTGCATTGGAGACCAAAATAGGCTCTTCCACAGGAAAGTAGATTCCTCATCTCATGCATTGCTTCATAGAGTGTGACATTTTTGAACATAAGTCCATTTTATGTCTTTTAATAGAGGTCTATCATCTTATGCAAGACCAGATTATTAGCACTGTAATAGTAGATAGCATACCTAATACCTCAGCATATCACATGGTACAGTATTCTTGGTGTCATGCAAGCACTTTTATGTGCTAATAGTAGTGGGTGGTAATGTTTTTAATCACAAAATATCGCAAATGAATTCAGCAGCTGAAACTTGCCTTCTTTGCAAAGATTAACTAATTAATCAGTGAGCACCATAGTCTTAAGGCCATCTTACATGGTGCATGATATCATGCACATGCATGATTTCGTCAGAAACGATATCTTCCAAAATGACGGGATCATGGAAGGGAAAAATGGAACTGTTTAATTTTTTCTCATCATGCTTAAATGGTCAGCGCTCATTGGCCAAGTCTGTTTTGTGAAATGTGGAGATACCACTTCAAAGCTAAAAAATCTTATCACGATAAGTTAATGCATAGTACTGTGATAAGCAGGCAATCAGGAAGCATATTAAAGTATATATATTATAAAATTTTTTACATTCAATTATTTAATCGAGCCTTGGGTGACAAATAGTGGGAAATCTAGTAATGGAAAGTAGTATTTTAAGGCTTGATATTCCGGTGACGTGTAAAACTTTGGCGCAGTTGGTAGCATTGTCAAAACGGCAGCTACAGACATGTACCAGCGTTCAATCTTTGCTACCACAGGCATGTGCGTGATATCATGCACCGTGTGTAAGGCAAATTTTCATTGCCGGATTCTGTCATGCATGAGATATCATTTCCAATGAGATCATGCATGTGCATGATATCATGCACCGTGTAAGGTGGCCTTTAATCAAAGTATTTCTCCCTTTTTATAGATACACCTCAATGGTTAAGTGAATGATTCACTGCTAGTGTTAGTCAATGTTCTTTCCACGCAATTGATATTAGATTGCCTGGAGGACTGACTACAATGTGAGGAGTGTGGACAAACCCATGTTCTAACTCCATTCTTTTCCCTCTGCTTCCATTACAGGGATATCACCAAGGGTATTATGACCCTAATATGTATGGGCAGGGAACTATGGCCACAGGAACATCCATAACTAATGGTACATCAGATGGATCTGCCCATGCCCCTACTACTGGTGTCGACTATGGTCAGCATTCTCAACAGCACATGGTGGACCCAGCCCCCCCTGTGACAGTCAGCAATGAAGAGGCACTCGCCAGAGAGGAAGAAGACATGGAACTAGTTGGTTAGTTGGTTTCATTTACACCAGTTTCTTTCTGCTGCAGGTAAAATTCAGGAGTCAAGGTTGAATTCAATATTGGGTTGGAAATTTTAGGTTACCCTGCAGCTAATTATTATGTAAATAATAAAGTTAATAAGTTAGTCCTTAAGAAACAAGAGGAAGTGCAAGAAAATATTATAACTTTAAATTTGTTGGCATAAATTACTTTCAAGAGTGCTATATGGAGATGCTATCATGAAAATCACTCACAAACTAATAGCTTAATATTTAACATGTTATTTAGAACATGGGATCAGGATTATTAGAGACATGAAATGCAGTCCTTTTATTGACTTTAATCAAACTATACTAAATACTTTATTGAAAGAGATTATTAAGAAAATGTCCACCAGCTTTTTTTTAATCAAGAAGGTATACATTACAAAACTGGTCATTGCTGTTCGCAAGTACTTTTGTGAGAAATATAAAGGCTTTTATTCAGAGTGGAATTCATTCTGTAACAGTGAATGGAGGGGTGGAACGAGCTAAAGAATGATGAATTAGTGATGTTCTAGCAATAATCAATATATCATGGTAACAAAGACATATTTTTACCTGGGCAAGTTGATTCTGTTTATCTCATCTCCTGGAAATGGTTTAACTGATGTACAACTTTGAAACTAATGTCGAAGCAGAGCTAATGAAGTGAGTGAGAAAAATTGTAACAGTTACATAAATGGCAAAATTATCTAAATTGAGGAGAGATGATTATATTTTGTTCCTTCACTTGTTAAAGAGTAAGGGAATGCACAAAAGAAGATTGCCAATTGCTTTATTACTTTCAGGCCAGTTTTCAGGCTTTATATTCCTTATTTGTGTTGCCCCCCAATTTGTAATGCGTATGCATTTGATTAATTCATTTTATAATGTACCCTTTGAAGAAGATTATGGCTATAATTGGATTGAATGCATTCGGGAAAGTTAGTATGTTATGGAAATCGATTACTGCCGTCTAGTAATCTAGTCTCTATCTCTAGTACTTATGATTTTTTTTCTGACTTGCAAAGTGTAGGAAGGCATTTGTATTTGTGCAAAGGTTGGAAATGCTTAAAAGGTAAAATAACACTGGTCAACACAATTGATGTGCCTCATTTCTTGTGTTACTGGTTCCTTTTGCCTTAAAATGAAAAAAAATGGTGGAATGGCCCTGATTTACTTTTGTGGCTAGGGAATTTTTTAAAATGCTTTTTTTCCAATTTTAAAACTTTGTGTGATCTGGTTGATCAATAAAAATTCTCTAGTCTAGGAGGCCCTACAGAGTCCCCCTACCCTAGAAAAGTCATAGTAGAACCAACATGGAATGAAAGATGAATTTTTATAACCATATTTTTAGGAAAAATTTGCTGTTTTTTGTAATATTTGTACTTTTTCATAAAAAAAGACTTTTACACCATCTTAAAATGCAAAAGGATGGGTAAAATTCATTTTCATCGACAACTACTATAGAACTTTAAACAGGATTTTGGGAGTTTCAAATAAAGGAAATGTTTAGTGCTACTTCCTCTGCTCAAACTTTTCCTCTCCTCTATTTATGCCAAAAAATAATAAAATTGTAGCTCTGAAACATACAAAAGTTTGATGCAGAACTGAACTTAAAGAATCGCCATAAGCAGTAAAGGGCACTTGAGTCCATATAAATGATAAATTGGCATTTAGAGTGCATAGTGTGAGAGATGGTATCAATGGTGCATAATGAGGTTATTTTCAGCATTTCAGCACCAAGGTTCAGCTAAATCCACATATGTATTTCCCAGCATGGCTCCTGCTTTGATTGCAGAAGGTGAATGATTTTCAATAAATGAGAAGTATTGTGTCAAAGAATCATTACTATATGAGAAAGTCATCTCAAGGGATTAAAGAGAAGATTGGTGAATGTTATGGTGGTTCCGCAATGTTGCTTAGAATGGTTTATCAGTTGCTTTTAACCCTTTCGAGCCTTAGCTCTAAAGTGGGATGCAGTCCCGGCATACAAGTGTGTGAAGAGAACTTTTGATCCTCTGTATAGAGTTCAATTTCAGGAGCATTTGAAAAATCTAAGTTCGTAGGTATAAAATTTTTCCTTTTTGGACCCTTCTCTGTGGGTTGCAAGACCTTTTCTCAGCAAAAGGGCCCGGGGTTGTATAAGTAGTCCCTTTCACAGCATGTGTCTGTGGTTTAATTTGTTTATATGGATTGGTTTTTCAAAAGATTTACAATTAAAATTCTACAAATATTATGTAAGAAATGAATTCCTTGTGAATTGCTGTGTGTGTGCAATTTTTAAGCAAAATTTTATCATCAAATTTAACTAAGAGCTCATACTAAAGGCTCTTTTAAGAACATACCAGTGGCCGCTAATGTTTAGTTATTACATTAAAGTCGTATTGATTATTTAGTCTCTTTTTGTTATAGAATGAAATCTCTCTCCTCTGGCTTTTTCGTTTCAAAAGGACAGATCAAGGATGCAGTATAGTTAATAGTTTTCCCAGTTCTAACAGAATGAATAATAAGTTAAATACTCTTTCTTGTGAGTTTTACTAATAGTGTTATGTTGTATAGTATTTTGCTTATAACTACCTCTGTACAAAAATGTATGGAAATCGAAAGATTACTTTGCATTATTCCTGCACTTGATATGTCAACATCGTTAAAAATGATGGTAGAATTGTGTTTAAAAATTATATAAGCGGGTGACAAGAGAGAGGGTGAGCTTAGATTGGGGGACTTTACAATGTGATCTCAAAGAAAATGAAAATGATGATTAGGAAAAAAATAATGGGGCATTAGTTAATTAGCCAGGTAGGTGATAAAATTTGTTAGGTGAAATTGGAAGAAGACAGGAAAAGTAAATGGCAGAAATGTATAAAGATAGATACTGAGGCAGCAGGGAAGAATATAAATAGGCATGGATAGCATGGGGGTGGAGAAGCAGGTACATGGATCAAAGCAAAAAATAATTACTTTCAAGCTAAATTATAAGTATTGTGTCAAAATTGCAGAATATTTTTTGCTTCCATTAACACATATAGCATTTAATAGCATCAATAAAAGCCTGTTACTTGAACATATATCAATATCCTGTAAAAAAGTTTGTTAATCTAATTCAAAGTGCTTTTCAATTCCATTTTTGAGTGTGAATAATCATTAAGTGCTATTTTGATTATTCAATTATTCAGTGAGAGCCGCTTTGTGGTTAATATTAAATTTACTCCCTCTTTCAGAGCATGATGTTCCTGTTGATGTGGAAAAATTGAATAAGGAGCTTTGTGACCGGGACTATCTCCTTTGGGATGCTATTGAAAGTTCAAAGTGGTTACCTGTTGAGTGTTTAGAATGTTAAGTATTCAGTCATTCCGCATTTAAATGTATTGTTGTACAAATCTTTTATACAGCCAGTAAATTCATTTTCTTTAATATGAATCTTGTTTCATTTATTCCATTACAAAAAATTTATTATTAATTAACCATGTGTGTATATCTATCTTTACGATTCTTGGTATATCAGGAAAGACAATAGAATCAGAAAAAGAATGGGCTGAACTTGAATTAAGAAATGGGTTGTGCAGGAAAATCATTAAGTTAGATGTACAGATTCCTAAGAGGAAATTAGTAACTCAAAAGAACTACATAACTTGTTGAGCTCATCGCAGAACCTATGTGAGAGGCTCGAGATTAATATAATAAAAAATGCAAATGGTGAGATTTTTTAAAAGAAAAAAGACTTAACTTGAATATCAAGGTGAATGTAAGTTGGAGCAAGTACACTGATTCTGGAGGATTTTAGCCTGAAGATGGATAAATTTAAATTATGGATAAAAAATAATTTTACTGGTAAAGGAAGGGAATTAATAAAGGGAACCTTAAATGAAGATGGAGTAAAGTTCAGTGAAGACTCACATGGTGCAGATTGTTTGGCTCTAAAAATAGACCCTTGAGAATACTGTCACGAATTAAATGCCAATCAAATTTTGGTGTATTGGAGAATGGACACAGAAAACAGGATTTTGAATGAATAGGATGATGATTGTTAGTAAGTAGAGATGAAGAGGGATTCCTCATGTGGCAGACTGTTTGCTTTTGTGGAATCCATCCAAAGCATCAGTCATTTGAATACAGGGTTGGCAACTTACTGACTTCTCATTGAATTCCTTCTCTAACAGTGATTGTGATTCACTGGTCTTTTACTTGATTCCATGGTGTTAAATTTAAAAAAATATCAATTTCCACACTAATTTTAATATCAACTATGGTTTTGACACTTTTTTGTCTTTGCCCAGGTAATTATTATGGAAATTGACATTTCATTTTTTAAATCATGTACATAAATTTCATAATTCCACTAAGTGATGCCTAAGACACTATCATTTATACTTCAATCTTCTAATCATCGAATCATTTTTCTATCCTTTGTGTGGAACATATTTGATCCTGATATTTATAATTTAGTTTCTATTATGCTTTCTTGACCTTAATCATTTCTATGCAGTTGAGAAGGTCACCTCACTTTTGTGTACATATGCAATTTGTCTGAAATATCTTGATGGGTCCCAAGTGGAAATAATCAACCAGTGCTAATTGGTTCTACTGTCATCTCTCCCATCCTTGGAATTTGAATCACATTCAGCTTATGGCAAGTGGTATATGTATTGGGATTATATAACTTTGTAAATATTATGTGTGACACCAGATATCTTCAAAAGTGATCAATACATTTTGCAGCTATGGAAAGGTGATTTATCAACTTTTGGAGGATAAATACTTTTATCTTTCATTATTTTTTGTTTGTTTTTTTAGTTCATTGTGATATCAGAATTGAAGAAGACTTGCTGAATTAACTTCTAGTCCTCCAATGTCATAATTTGTTTGGAGCCATCAAAGTTCTGTTATGCTTTAATTTTCAGTAGGAAAGTAAGGGTTTTTACAAATGATGTTAAAAATTGATAGTAATAATATTGTGTAAAGTGGCAGTGATCATTTTAATTTTAATTATGTGTATATTGAAGGCATAATATTTCAGTAAAAATTGTGATGTGAGATATCAAAGTATAACTTTCGCTCTAACTACTGTGGGTCTTTTTTTACTCCTAGGTTATCACAGTCAATTTTTACTCTTATGAGGAAAGAAGGTAGAACTCAGTTAATTACTCTACATGCTATTTATGGTTCAATTTTTTGGACAAAAAACTCGGGGGGAAGCAAACTATAGACAGTTAAAACTTTTGAGGGTTTAAAAATCAAGCTCCAAAATGTGTAATACCTTAATTCTACTGGAAATCCTTCTAGTTCCATTCTCAATTTCCTGGTATATGCCAAAAATGTGAGTGCTGTTTTGATGAATTTGTATTTCCATGCACAAAAATTTATGTTAAATGTAATACTAATGTGAAACTAATAGAGGTCACTCATATATACTGCCAAAGAAAAACATGACCAGTTTCATGATAATCATCATCGCTTAACATCATAACCCATTATTTTTTTCTGTTCTTCTGAGGAAATATATACAGGTGCCCTCTCTTTGCTTCGTTATGGAATTACACCAGGTGACTGTCTCCTCAGTGAATTTTATTGTAATATCAATATGCTGAAGCAATTTTTTAAATTTACACTCTAAACACTTACAGAGTAGCTAATCAGTTATAATCATAATTTGCTATTTTAAAATTTAATTTAATAAAATGACATTGGCCTACTGGAAATAAAAGGGAAACAATAAGTTGGTTAAAAGGGTTAGGTTAGCCAACCAAAATAATCAAAACAAGGTGTACAGTTAATCAATATCAAGACTTTTTGTAGTCATACTACTGTTTTGTTAGCACAAAATCGCTCATATCAACATTTATTACCTTTCTTTCTATTCATATATTCTCATATATAACTGCTGTTAAGATATAGAATTTCAATAAATATAAATGAATAACTGTTACAATTCAGCCTTTACTGTTAATAACCCATAGATTTAAATTGAAATATATACATGGCGGGATCATGTTTTCAATCATTTAAAAGAATAATGTAATCCATTAAGTTAACCCTTATATAAAAAACTTTACTACCATTTTTATTTCATATCTTTCAGGCAAAAAGTATTAATTTGTTTAATAGAGGAACATGAAAATAACTATGTTTAGGATTTGATTAAGTATTGCATTCTGTCTTAAGCGGTGGAAAATATGGTTTATTCAAAGTCTATTGACTTTTAGTTTTAAGATGAAGGTTAAAAAAGTAGTTCATGATGAATAACTAGTAGCAGTAGTAGTAAAGCAGCAAAATAAATTTAGGTTGAACTCCATGAAAAATGTGAGAAAAGCAACTTTTCTCTGAGAAATTGGGGGGGGGTCAAACTAACTGCTATGAAGTACATTTTTACATAACACTGCCCATTATATTTTCTCCTTGCTCCGATTCATTGTGGAAGATGCATAGATCTTCTCATCATAAATCCAAACCTCTACTTCCATATTTTGCAAGACTGATATTAATTTTTTTCAACTCTATGCTGTTAAGTGTGTGCAAAGAAAGCCCTAAAAGAAAATAGTTAATCTTAAATATAATACAGCAGGGGTTTTGTGATTGGGATTACGTTATAATCAATAATTGTTTAAGGGTTAAGAAAGATCCCAAGGGTCAAACCATTGTCATCCCTCTCATGAAATGCCTATTTTAGTATTATTCTCAAATGAGCACTTAACTTGGTAATGATTCATTAGAAAGTAGGTTATGTTATTTAATACCTGAGGAATTCTTTTATTTCTCAATGGATAATTTCCACCAAGTCTGAAATAATTTCCTCCATCACTTCCTGATTGGGTGAAGTACTTAGCTCATTTAATATCCTCTTTTTTTCTCTTGCATCATTTTCAGTATGTCACGACAAAGGTTTTGATGGGGTATATTGGAAGCTACTATTCCAGCAAATGAATATACCTAATTAGATAGGAGAGACAGAAGACATCTGGAATTTATACAAATCTCAAAAGTGTTGAATTAAACATTAATGGACACAAAAATAAGAAAAGGTGTCAGAGAGAGTTGCCAACCTCTCCATACCTGTTCTATTTGTTCATACAGTATGCTACTTGATAGAAGAATAGACCAAAAGGAATCAGGATAAATGGAAAACACATTACATAATTAGTCTGGTTGACATTCTTTTAGTTTCAGTAGCCTCAGAGGAAGACATGAATTTTATGCTCAATGTATCTCAGAAAGAAGTAAACAAAGTCAGTAAGTATGTCTTTAAAAAGAAAATCAAAAAAACTGTGGCTGTCAAAAGAAGTGATATTCACCCAAATATTAACATTGAAGGCTCAAAGATAAGCCAGGCATAAAAATTCTCCTCTTTAGGAAGTATATTAGCAAATCAGAACAAATGCCCTGTTGATGTTAAAAGAAGAATAATCTTGTTAAAAAAGACTTTAAAACATAAGAAAAACTTACTGACCAACTGTCTTTCTGTACAAGGAAACACCTTATAAGAATATTTATATGGAGTGTATTTAGTTGTTTGCAAGGCAATGACTCTAAGAAAGAAAAAATGGTATGAGAAGGCTGCCAAGAGATTGTTGTTACTAGAAAAGGCAAAAACCAGTTTGACCCAAAGAAAATAGAGCAAACGAGAGGTAAATGAATTAAAAGAAAACAACCTTTTTATCGGCCATAAATAAAACTAATTAATATTGTACTGTGTTCCATTTCCTTCTATCATTTTTTAAATTATGGAGCCTTGCTTTTATTTTCTATTCTTCACATTATTTGAACTTACAGTTCTAGCAACTTTCATTGTTCCTCTGTAAAAATATTTTTACCTATCTTCCTCTGTTCCCTTCTACGTAACCTTGCTTGTGAAGCCTTAATTCAAATATTTCTTATTTTTTCCTTAGAATGTAGTATTCAATTTTTGTAACCTATTTTCATTTTTCACCAACTTCCTAACATCCACTGAATAGTCCTGAATCCCCATTGATAAGGATTTTAAGATATAAAATCATTGATCATCTTCCTAAACTTTCGGTAGATAGATCTGCCGTGCCATTATTATGGAAAAGTTTTCAGGTAGCGGAGTGTTAAGAATTCCGCAATTCAGTAGTTCTCCTAAATGAATGTCGGCTGTTTCAGTACTTTGTAATAGTTATGATCCTAAAGAACTAGTTTCATGTTCCAATACCTAACACCCTTTGAGAATGCAAAAGGACAGTACACTGTTAAACTTGCATTGTATAGGGCAGAGCCAAAAAAAACTCCATAACATTGTTCAAAGCAAGAACCGTCAGTCCTTACATAATTATCGAAATTATTCTGAGAGAGATTACTCAAAAGGCTCGTTCACTACCATTACTACTCCGCAAAGTATTTTAAATACTTAAAAGGCAATAAAGGGGGTCAACTACGAGAAACAGGATATGGGTTGATATTATTCCTAAATTTGGTAATGGTAGGCAATATAAAGAAACCATAACTTATCTCTCAATTATTCCACAAGAAACAATTTTTTCTCGAGCCAAATCACATTTATATATAGATGAACTAATGAGCCTCTTGAGGAACAAGGATTCATAATTAAAATCATATTAACTTCGTCAGGATAAATTGTAACTGGTTGCTGAGGTGCCATAGTCTTAAAGACAAAATAATTGGAACTTCTAGGAGAGGCCAAATATTTATGCATACGAGAAGATTAAAATGTTTAAGAGTTGTTTGGATATAATAAAAATTTTATAGGAATGTGCACCAATGAAACCTATCTCGACTACCACAGACACGTTGCGAAAGAGGTCGACTTAGTTCCGCTGAGTACCGGTAGAGACCTCTAGTATTTTTTCCGGTTTCTCTTTCTCTCTTTCTTTATCACTCTTCCATGTTTCAACTTCTCACGTTTGGTCCCTTCACTCCGCTGTAGGACATTCTCATCCGCGATAGCTTCGTCCCAACATGTCAGTTTGCTGCCTTGTGTCACTTTGACCGTAGTGTTTGAAAGAGTGCTTGAAAGACTTGACTGTAGGTAAATGTATGCATCAGTGGTGGTTTATATATTGCTTCGTGAGTGGTTCTCATTTTGAAACCTATTTTTGTGCCAGTTAGAACAATGGATTGCACGTTGTTGCGAAGTTCGGCATGGGCATGAAGCGGAAGGAATTCAACTACCGGTGTTAAAAACTGATCATAACTGGCAAGTTAATCGAAACTCCCGGCGTTTTCCAGGTTTCAAGTCATCTATCGTGCCTTCCTGTACTTATTCAGTTCCACAATGAAGTTCAAAAGAGGTAAGCGCTTATTCCATATTTACGTGCGATTGTTTACCAGCAATGTATGTCAGGTTTAAAAAAATTTTCTATTCGTCAATACCTATATGATATGTGATGCGCATGCAACGTCAGCCCATTAATAGGTTAAGCTCAATTTTCTATCGCCCAGAGCTTGGTTATTTCGGTCTTGTGTGAGACCACGTGGTCGGCTGCACTTGTAAGGAAGTCATAGTAACGGAGTCCTTGTTTGAAATTGTCTCCCCTACTGCGCGTGCCCGTTGTTTTGATGCCGTAAATATGAATTGACCAAACTGATTTTATTTTGACAGGTAAATGTCAAGTGACTTACTTTGAAACAACATATTGTTACCCACCACATTAACTAAATATAGGTATAGCTTATAAGGTCTTCGTTTATTTTGGGCCGTCTGGAGAGGTGACACTCAAAAAATTATGCGAATGCTGCTTTTTTAGCACCTGAGGATAGTGGGTTGCATCACAGTTTGTCTGTGTCCTCTGTCAACTCGAGGTTTAGAGGACGTAAATTCTGAAAGCGTCGGAAGGAGATCAAAGTAGTCTCGTGCGCGAGCAATATGCTATTGTGTTTCAAGGTTTTTTCCCTCTAAGTGACTGAAAAAAGTTGTCAATGCTGTAATAGATTCTCTGAAACCCCCTGACTAGGGTAAATTAATGCGAATTCCTCTTCTACTAGTGGTTTTCTCCGTCATACAAATCTGTAATGGACAGCACAGATATTTTACGGCTCAGTAAACGAATTTAAATATGGACGCCAGGTAAATTGGAGAGTAAAGTAATGGCAACTGAAAATAGCCCAAGTTAAGTCCACTTACAATTCCTACCCTTTATCGATAGCTATTACGTCCGAGTTGATAGAGGTCACGTTGACGTTTTATCAGCTGCTCGACCGTTTGTGTGGGTCCGAGCGGTGTGGAACTTGTGGTACAGCTGTCATTTCTCACTGGACAGTGTAGCTGGTGTTATTGCTGTGAATGAATTTTATTTTTTCATTTTTCGACCATGTGATTATCAAATTCGTATGTCACTAAGATTTTTAATTAGTTTGTATTATTAATGTATTGTCATCACGCATACTGGTTTAACTCTACGGTAGCTGCATTTTGGTAAGCCTTGGTGCTGTTAAACCTAAGAAATTTACAAATCGGAAATATTAAAATAAGCGAGATAATTTATTACTGTTCGATCCTAAAGTTTTTCTCTTACTCTTGTTACAAAATCCAAGTAAAAAGCTACTAATGAAGTAGCACAGAGTTTTATCGCCAGAAATGTACTTTTCGCGAGTGCTACTGTGTTTATTTCTCGGTGTCAATGCCGCTAAAATTATTTATATTATTGTTTATTTAATAACGTGTGGCGATACAAAAGACAACTTTGAGGTGAATTGTTGATTGATTTAATGCTCTATGCTTACTTTTGCCAGCCATAAATTCCATTTAATTTATAATTGAATTTTGAAAGCTGAGCGTGGAAAAATAGTTAATTTTCAAAACTGACTTTTTTTAGTGACCTATTACTTCAGGGTGACTTCTGTCTTATCGAGCTAATCTTATTTTTCGGATTGTGTTAATTAAAATCGTATAATGTAGTTGATTCCTCATCCTTCACCCCACGAACTTAACGGCGGCATGAACTCATGTTATTAATATCCCATGGAAAATGTTGTGGATTATGTGGCATCTTTAGAATGCTCGCTTTCAACGAACTGCCTACAACGCGTTGCGGTTTAAAAGTTTAGGGATCGCCATGAAGCAGTAAATAAGTCTGCGATCTAACGATGGGTTACCACAGTGATCAAAAGAGGTTGGGCTTGATAGAGGAGGGCAGAAACTGTCCCAATGGAAAGTCACTCATCTTTCGCCGTTTTACATGCGCTAACCAGCGAAGTTGTCATGTCCAGAATATCGCTCCGCTTGGGCGATATTTGTTCTTTTTTTGGCGCGGTTGTCCAAAGACATAACCCTAATTTGAACCCTTGGACTCTCCGGTCGTAAACCGTACGCTCCAGGCTGCCGATACATAACTGTCAAAGGGCCGCATGGCAGATATTTTCCGAACTAGCGAGTCGCCCCTAAAAGAATTTTATTGAATTTAGATAATAATTTCTACATTTCAGTTATTGTATTACTCAGTTCGTGCGCGTCGGCCCAATAAATAAGCCAAGGGCAGAAATTTAAAACTTTCATGTAATCATCTTTGTACTCTGTTTTTTATTCTTGAAAAATCGCGAACTGTGGGACGCGGCAAATAAATGGCCTGCCGTGAGTTGTGCACTACTGCCTTCAGCTAAGGTATCGGGGAGACGACATAACCCCGTGTAAAGCGAAATTTTTTTTGCCCGGAATACCAATGAGATTGTTAAATATTTATGGCCGCTGTTTCTACATTCCGTTGTTGTCCATCCCGTCGAACCTACCGAATGTTCCACCCTAATGGTCTTGGCGACGCGAATAGTAAATTTATAGAATCATCTTTGACGGAGGGAATGGAAGCTTTGGCGTGGAACATGTTTCAAACCGTTCCATTTTGGGTCTCTCTTAATGCCTTTGGTGATGATAATTATATGCACAAGCGCCTAGTAACATCGGGTTGAGCGTTTCCGGTGCACATTGCCCAAGTCAATCAGTGACACCACCCGCGGACACCTCGTAAGCGGATTTAGGAACGTAAAAAACGCCTCGAGGAACAAACGTGCTCGAAATCGAGTTTTTAGCAAAAGCATAATAAGCAGTGGATGAATAAGGAAAACATTTCCGTGACACGTCTTAACGGCCAGCGTTTGAGAGGCGAAGGGACACGTGGGGAGTGCAGACGCCGCCGTCGCTTCGTGAATGTGGCTACAGATTGCATCCCGTAGTAGGACCAGGAAATACTCGTAGCACAAAATAAATATCAGCTATTCTTATATCACACGATATCAGTAAGCTTTCATGCTAGCGATTTGACGATAAACTTTCAAATTTCACAAAAAGTATTGCCTCTTACAAGACAACGATATATTACGTGTACATGTCAATCATCTCTTTACCAAACATCCAATGGACGTCCTTATCTTGCTTTAACTACCGATGTTTGAACTAAGACCTTTTGCTGGCTATTATTTCCAGTGACGTTTAAGACCTGCATACCCTGAAGTCGTGGAATCTATTATGGTTAAAAAAAAAAGCAACAGGAATTTAACATGTTTGTTTTTTTTATTTTTGGTGTAGCCCACATTTGTCATTTTGTCTTTTTAGGGAGTGGCATTGGTTACTCATTGTACAAAATGTTTTAAAAATCTTATTGGACTATGAATCGAGGGAAGTAGTTTACAACAATATATTTTCCGGGAGTGGGAGAGGATAAACCGTTATATCGTTCGCATGCGAATAACAAGGCAGTAAGTAATTTCTCCGTTACGTCAAAATAGAAAATACATCTTCTTCGATGTTGGTGTCAAATTTATAGTAGTTGTTTGTTTATCCTGTCATCTAAGGAATATTATGCTGAAAGGCTATACATTTTTACCTAAGCAAGTCATGAATATTCTAGGCCCTCAAAGGTATGCAATAGGCATTAGAACGTGTTCAAGGGAAAGTGACAGGAAACGAACCAGTTTTTAGACTGAGAATGTAGCTTTATACCATATCTGTCGATCCAACGCTTCGAAGCTCTTGTCTATGGCACTTTTCTTTTCAAAATGGAAATGACATCTTGACCCGGCATATTTCCTGTGCTTTCTACCGTTCCAAGTGTGCTAACACGATTCACCCCGGATGAGACTTGTTCCACGTTCTTCGTGAAAATCATCTGTGTAATTTGACATGTTGACTGTCTAATTTTGACATTTGTCTCCAAAACGATATAGTGGTAGTTTTCACGTATATATTATTCCATAATAATTAACCGAAAGAATTGTTTATGAAGTGAATAAAGACATTTTTACGAAATGTTTTCAATAACTTGCCACAGTATTGAACCCGAAGGTCGATTCGTCAAGTGGGCTCAAGTAGTACTAAACCCACGTCTTGTGAACATTCCCACTTCAGGGTGGGTGGGGGGAGTTTATTTTCATGTGCCACCGGTGGTTTTCCAGGAAGATTTGATACCCCGATAATCAGCTCAGATTGGGTGCTGAAGTTGCTTAGGGGCTTTACTGAAACGTGAACCCTCCGTTCAGTGGCCCAGCGCTCTGACCGGCTGCCATGAACTCTTCCAACAAATTATTCCTCTGGTCCTTCAGTATTGTCGGTGTGAAGTAATTGTACTTTCCACATACTTCAAGGGTGTCACTGAATCAACAATTATGGCTAAGTAAAGTTCCTGATATTTTAATAAATTTTTGTTTATGTAGTACTTGAAGGAGTATCTTTTCCATTGCGGCCTTCACCAACCATGCTTTAGCCAACTTTATGACGAAGCGTTTAATTATTCGGTCTTGTTTAAAATTTCGATACAACCCCACGTGCATTACTGTAAGGGCTTTCCTTTCTCCTCATCAAGACTCCACACGTAGTTTTGCATAAAAACTTTGAATGTATTCCCCTCATCCCCTCCCCCTTGTAGAATGTTACCGCAACTTTTCCTTGACCTCGGAAAATGTACACTTTCGTGAGCATGTGCGTCGGTTCGTTTTGGTCGACCGTGAAAGTAATCAACTCGACTGACTTATGAATATAAAGACGTGGAATTTTCCACAAAAATAATTTTATTACTACCCGGGTTTCAATGTTACTACATCATCATCCGGGCCGGACTACACTAGTAAGATTGAAACTTGGGTAGTAATAAAATTATTTTTGTGGAAAATTGCACGTCTTTATATTCCTAATAATGAAATTCCACCACATCACGCCTGATATACTTAACTATTTTGACTCGAGTGACGACTGTGCCCGGCAGTGGGGTTAATTTCGTCTTTGCCTTTCGGAGGATGCACATTTCCGGTAATGCGATCGTGTCAGATTATGCGACCGCGGGTTGATTTGCGCATCTGAAAATGCACCGTCATCGCGGTGCGGCGCGACAGATTTATTTTGTTTTGCTCTTATTTTTTATGTTTACCCCCCCCCCCCATT
>WURS02038120.1:0-11352 GCA_011762765.2 Rhinocypha anisoptera
TGATGCTGTTAGGTGTACCCGTATTACATCCCCTGTTCTAAATTTTATTCATTCCATAGTGTTTCTTTTTTTCGCCGCCCTCTCTTCCTCCGGCCGCATCTGGAAAACGGATTTTGCTCTGACACGGAGTCTTCGATCGAGATGCCTCGGTGGCTCGGATTCCGTTACATGATCCGACAACCTAATTATCACATGAATCCGTTCTGGGGATACAATGCGATCGTTTCATCCTGTCTGGAGAGGGGATTTCTTCCCTGTGGAAAGAGATGTCATGTAAAAATGTACCTGCAATAACCTATTTCTGTCCATTTGCCTCACGCTGTTTATTTTCATTCGATCGTTGTGTTTTTTATTGATACGTTTCCATCATTCATTGGCCTCTACACGCTTTTACGCGAACATTTGCGCACAAAAGGGGAAAAGTGGCGTTTTTGTTGTTGTGCACAATATTGAAAAGGGATGAGAAGTTGCTTTTTCATATTTTTAGGTATTCGAATTATATATATATGCCAATTCCAAATATCCCATATATATATTCTTCGTAACACCTTGAAGAAAGGCATCTCTCATTAGAAAGCTAAGCAGATATTTCAACTCATGGCATTTTAAGTTTTTTGTGCTAGCTCATCTGAGGTGTTTCTTATACCTACTCTAGGACTTATATTCGCGTGAAAAAAATTACTGTTACATTGACCTATATCATTTACTTTTCTGAGAATATTTTATGCTACTTTATGCATATTATCATCCATCGTTTAGCACGGCATTCAATGATTCGAAAGGACATACAGATCTTCAAACCTCTAATCATAAAATACTTGGACTTTAATATAATTTTCGGGCTGTTCTGGATGTCAATAGTTGAGTAAAAAAAAGGCGCCACTTAAAGTGGTATATCCCTTTTTTTATTAGCAAATAGAAGTCGTCATATGCTGAGCGTAGTCAGCACAGAGTGTGGTTAAGTACGTCCTAAAACTACTTCATGGAAGTCGCGTTTCGGGTCAGATCATAGTTGCCATTAGTCAGAGAGCGGTCAAAAGGTTCTTACACTAATGATCTAACAAGTTTGACTGTGAGTAGGTTTTTTTATTATCTACTCTCTGCGCAACCAGTGGAGCGCCTAATCCGTAAAATCAAACTGCGATTTTTTAAAGTCATTTCTGATGTTATTGTACTCTTCACTTCTCGTGGATCATCACCGTGGATTCTACGTACAAATTTCAATTAAACATTCCGTTTTTTAATTTTCGAAAATGAAGGAGTGTCTAATATTCAGTTTTGTCCACTCATGGGAAACGGCCATGTTTTCTAATTCAACAAGCAGTGGACATGTGGAAAATATGTTTACACTGAAAAAAAGCTAAGGATGAGCGGTTTAGTATTATTTAGTTATCTTTTTATAAAAATGGTAATTCTTTTACCTTCCCTAACTTTCTATTAACAAAATATTCTACCGTGGTGGAATGGCAAATAGCAATTTTGGATGGTATATGAACTTAAGGAACATCGTCAGCAAATGTATTTATATTCATGTCAATATTATTTAATCAAATTTAAGGTCAAAGAGTGATCTTTTTCCGTGACAAATGATTCATTTCCACGTTGAATCAGTGCACTATTGTGAAAAATGACTAAACCTACTGTTAAATAGTACTGCGTTTGCAATACAGGCGTTTATATGAACCTTTGCCATTACGAAGAGAATGCATGGCACTCTTCCCTTACTTGTAACTCCACACAATCTAAGGCAAGGATTTTTTGCCTTCGTTTTGCTCTGATTTTCATTAGACATTAAATTTGTTGCAAAATATTGTAGAAGGTTAAGCTTTATGAAGTTAATTGGAACGCAATAAATGTATTAAAAGCTGGAGGCACGCCACATTGAAGAAAGTCTTTGTAGCATGCCTTCAAGTCACATATTTACGGAGAAAATCTGGTTCGTTAACTGATTAGAAGAACGTAAACGAATAAAGTTAAGCACTTGAGATTTCGCAAACATCAAAATAAATCATCAAAGTATGACTCGTATTCTGTCATATTTTTTTCAATTGAGTATTTCATATTGTTATTACAAATCGCCCAATTGATGCTACCCGCTGCGACTACAATAAAAATGAGTCTTTTTTCAGTTTCACTGCAATATCATTACACGAAATAAGATTTTTTCTTTGCTGGAATAAACAAAAATAAATTATCTTCACGTTGATATGTTTAACATGAAAATCAGTTCATCCGTTTTGAAGATATAAAGCCTCAAACTCAAGTCTATATACTTTTGGAGCAAAGGGTAAGCCGTAGCCTTGCTATCATCTACCTGTGAGTTAATCTTGACAGCGAAATAAAACCAGATTCTCAAACAAAACGCTGTGAATATCGTTATTAAAAATTCTTTTCCTCCGTTATTAAAAGCGCTCCTTAATGAGCTCCACTTCCAATATTCCTTGATATCATCACTAATTACATTAGTTCTCACTGATAACCTTCACTGCTTTTGTTCTTGTCAAGGGTAAAATATGAAGGTCTTATTTTTACATATTTACATATTGTACTGTGTTTACGATACATATTTTAAATTTAAAACTGTAGTTTTAGCGTCATATTTCATTATGGTTTTATTTTTTAATATACTGGGAGCTTTTAAAAATTTAACATTTTCGAAATAATATTGTTATTGACTTGAGAAATTTATTCCTAAATCGGCCCATTATTTCAATGTAAATATAAAATGTGATTGATAACACAAATTTTCATTAAACTATATACAAAACTTGTTGTTTCCTACAAATTATGATTTTAATTTTTTTAAGTTTTTGAAATAATTCCTGTCCTTCCAAGTTGGATTACGTAATCCTTTTCCTTAATTTCACTCAGTATTGCATAATCCTTGTAAAGAAAAAAATATAATATGAACATGTGCATTTCAATTATTTTGCGTGCTCTTCGTCCGTACTATAAATTGAAATGAACCCTATTGATCATTCTACAGTAAGCTTCCTAAAGGTCATGAGGGCTTTTGAGATGTACCGTGCGGAAGGGCGGCGAAGGTCAAGTGGAGAGAGGGGAAGTCATAGGATGAGGAATGCGGGCAAAGAGATGTATGAAGAGAGCAGGAAAACTTGATGGATTGGATGCTTCGAGACAGTTAAATATACAAGTTTCACAGCTGATTTTGTGCCTACAGATCGTGAAACCATGTTTTATAAGCTCACGCTCGAATGCATGTCCAAGACAATATTTTCTTATTAATAATTGATCTGATGTAATTTGTGAAATTCAATGCTTACTCGTGGCTAATCTTTAATTTGTAGGAAAATGAGTTTACTTGTTTCACTTCCCTGGTCTAATATGTGACTGGCTCCTTCATTTTAAGACGAATTTAGATAGATTATCCGAGTACTCAAATTGAATTTAGTTAGCGGTTTATTTACGCAACGTAGCTCTTTCTACGTGTTGTTCTTTGCTTGTGTTAAGTTTTTCATTAATGTAAAACAAGCTTAGAGGCTCATTGTAAAAGGAAATGAAAAAGCTATTTTCGTAGCTTGTCATCACTAGAAACCCAAACTTCTTTTTAAAAATGCGCGTCTTTTGAATTTCTCAGAAATATTGGTACGGTGAATAAGTCTTGCAGTAAAGTAATCTTTTTTCCGTCATTTATGTAATAAGAGTATATATATATCACAGTACCATAGCATTCGGTTTTCCTGAAAATTGACAATTTCGTTCAAAATCATTCCCTGGCGACTCTATACCCCTTATACGTGGGAGCGACCCCTCTCTCGAACTACCTCGATCCCCTTTCAAGCTTCACCTGCCCTTCGTTCTTACCTTTCATATAGTCACTTCCTATCCCTTCCCTCATATGCCTTCGTGCCTTCATATACCCACGTGCCTTCTCCCTACCACTTTGTATTCGACGAGGACGTCATCGACTCCCGATTCGTCTCGCTACGCCCGTCCATTAACGGGGTGCATCGCATCGTTGGCTTAGATTACGCCTAAAACATCCAGTCAATATCAAATTCCAAATCTCCATAACATACACCCGCCTCTATCATGAAATTCGACTCATTTTCTTCTCCACTATCCTCGGAAATCAACCAGAACCTCATTGTAGTTTCCATCACGTTTCATTTCATTCCTTCTCTTCAATTCCTCTTGATGATGTTTCCCCTTCTGTAACGTATGGTTCGCGTTTCCACGTCACCCCCTTATTTTCGTTCTCTGCCTTCTCTCCTGAACAGTTAACAAGCAAAGGGATCAAGTTCGTTATTTGTTTTCTCACGTGACGCGACACAATTGAGTTCATTTAATGAGTCAGTCATTCAAATGGATGGGCAGTTTTCTTTCAATTCTACTACCATATATTTTAAAATACACTATAATGTTTTAAAGTAGTTGTTTTTTGGGATTCAGAACCCAGAAAAGAAAAGTCTAAAAAAAAATCACCACTTCAGAACTTCAGTCACAGGGAAAGGAAGTGTCTTCACTAACACACAGATTGAATACGTGAAATTCAAATTCCATAATGGAAGAAAAATGAGTGAACTTCGTTAATTTCACAATTCAATTTTGTCATCTTTCGGTGAAAATGATACAAAGTATTTTAATAAATTTTATACTGTGGAATTAACTAAGTTTATTTATTTTTTGTTGCTCATGGAAAAATTTCACAATACACGCCCCAAGACCGTAAGACTCTGTTCGGGATGAACTGTTGAAATAGATCTTCAAGTAAATAATCGTTTATGGTTCGAATTGGACAAAAGTAACGAGAAAACAATGGGTGAATTTGGGAACAATTTGTATTCTTCTTTATATGATTATGGAAGTATGTAAATGACTCCGATTGTGGTTTAATATGATTGTGGAAATCAGAAGAAATTCTTTTTATTCTTCCACTTTATCAATCACAGTGTTCTCCATTTCATAAACTTCCACGTATGTAGTTGAGCCTGAAACTATTGTATCGAAGAATGTGAAATTCAACAATAGCCAAAATATAACGGTCAGCTATAGTTATATCATGATGACAGATTTGATCAATATCGAATTAAGCGTCAGGTCACACTCAGTAATTCATCCTTATGCGTGGTATTCCCCTTTATTGCTTTCATGTACAAACCAGGATAAAATATTCGAAACCTTAAATTCAAACCTCAAATGAATTCGAGAATGACTTAAACGATTTGGGTGGCCCTTTTTTAAATTTATTTCATATTATCTAAAATAGCCCTCGCTTAATTTATGAGAAATGTTCAGTAATATTCATTTTAGCAATTATTTTAATTAAGTTATATATTTAATATAATTCAGCAATTATTTTAAAATCAAAAGACATCCGAATACTAAGCGAATGCATTTTCTAGTTATTTGAATGTTCACACTTTTCTCTCCCACTCTTTCAAGGAGAGGATAACTTCCTAATATATACCTACTTCTTTTAGAGGCAATGTTCCTTGTGCTGAACTCGTGCGGTGCTCACAGCTTTAGACTATGCATGGTTATGACTTGCAGTATATGAGCAGCGAATTCACTCGAGGATCGCTGAACGACATTCCTATTGCTTTGTGCTACACCGTTTCCAGTAAATAATGACGCGCACTAGTTTGCCTTTATTTACTGTAGTCTAACTGAACTTCTGAGTTCCCTCGCTCTAGTTTCGCCGTCTTCTAATACCCTTCATGTTTTCCGAATGAATAAGTCACAGGTACAGCCGTACAAAGGATTCTTGCAGTAAGGCCCTTTGCGGAACCTTTATTGACTCACTTCAACTTCTATTTCCACTTTACACTTCATTTCACTCGTGATGATTCTAAGTCTTCCGAGGATTTTTCTTCTGTAAATGCCGTTTGGTTTTATTGTTTTTCTACACTACTGCATAATACGATACTATATTATTCTAAGAATAGTGAAGGCGGCAGTATCTCTCTTTTTGTAGTAAGCGTGTGAAGGCGGCGGTATCCAGCTGCCGCTTCGCTGACGTAAGCTAAGGTATTGATGACTGAAGCACGTTTTTCAACTCAACCTTTCTTAACTAAGTCACAATTTTTAAAATAAAAGCATTATAGACCTAATACATTCAGCGACCTTTTTGAATATGTCGAGTAATACAATACATCGAATTTTTCGTTAAAACCCGGTAATTTATGAAATTAAAGTTTCCTATAAGATTATTGTGTTCTTTGAAAACAACTCTCAAGAAAAATACGCACCTTATTTGATTAATTTGATGGGTTCAGAAGCTCCATTACTTAAGGAAAGAGGTCATAAAAGTTACTCGAATTTATTATAACAAAATCTATAGTTCCAGAATAACTATGCATTATTTTCTTACCATTATGAGTCTCCAATTAATTCTCATACACGAACGCACAAAATAAGAACGTCTTGAGAAAGTTTTTAATGAAACAGGTTTTGTCATTTATCCCATTCTGAAGTTATGAAAATATTGCATTATTATTTTATACTTTTTGTGCAAACACTATTGTGAAATACCTGACAAACTACTCAGAATAAAAAATATGTCAATGGCTTTCCTTATACTCGCAGATTTAAATTCTAAACCAATTACCTACTGGTAGAATTAATCTCTTGAAGCTTGGTGATATTCCAAAAATTTCGTCACCTTTTTGGCAAGCCCTCACAATGTCATAACAGCTCGCTCACATTCCCCTGTAGTAGGCACTCGTTAGCCTTGCTTGGCTTTGGTTCGAAAGTTTCTTGGGTGGGACGAGCCGCGTAAACTAACTGGTAATTTGATTCCGTGCCACCAGCCGCAGTAATCGTATCACGGTCATTTCTGGTGAACGAAATCAGGTCCATCAAAGACAACACGAGTTCTAATTCTTTTTGGGTAGGCTCTCTCTCTCACTCTCTCTCTCTCGGGTCACCAGGATCCAAATTACAAAAAAAGAATCGATGAGTGAGAAAACTGTTCGATAGTAGCCATTAGCCCCCTTTTTCCTCTTCGCTCAACCCGGTACGAAATCTTCTTTGCCGGCGACAGTGCTCTTATCTCTTTCTTTTTATCTCCCCGTCACCTCATTTTACCCACATTTTACTTAGATTTTTGTCGTTTTATGTTATTTTCGGCGACCAAAAGAGCCGACTGTCGCCTTTTTTCCTCTCTCTGCCTCTCTTCGACACGTAGCGCGTTTTCCTCCTATCGCTACTTTTGTGCACCTCGGGGCGATCAGGCCTTAGTAATCCTTTTGTGCTCCGATTTGTAATAATATTGACGCTGTGTCGTGCATTTATCTAGGTCTATTACACCTATGGACATTGACGACCTATACACGAGATAACTGTTTTAAAAAAACGAATTATCTGATGGTGTTAAAACGCTTGCAAATAACGAAATAATAACTAACGTAGTGTGATATTTTATAATTTTTATGTCCTGGAGGGAATAAGAACGTTCATTGACCCGAGTCTGACAACGAGTACGCCCTCCAGAGTTCCTTACGTTAGGGCGAACACTCAGCTTGAAGAGCTCCTTACACGAAACTCAAGATGGAACTATATAAGACATCTGTACAAAATGTTTCGTTCTCGGAATTCGAATTTCGAAACTATCCCCAGTATGCTAGAGGCTGCGAGGCACTAAGTATTTTCGATAATTTTCGTATATCATCCAGTTTAAGGGTTCCAGGGCGAAACTCTTTCCCCTATACCACATTATCGTATTTTTTACCATTCTTTTGTCTCATCGCTTGAACTTTTCAGCAACTAGAAATATATTTCGCGTAAACTCCTCGAGAAAGACTCACTCCCTTTATTTTACGTTTTTATTTTATAGTTCTAGATGTCCAACCGGATATATTTCCTCCAATACTTACTTCCTCCATGGTAATTGGAACCACTTTCACCGTTCACCCTTTAATATCCCACTCATGCCTGTTATTTCTAAAATCCCCAGGCAAACACTTCCTACAAGTTTTTATATTATATGTTTCTGTTACCAATTTTACCACCCGAAATCTCCATTCTGTCTTATAAAATTTTCTTGGTATAATATAGTCTCTTGTTATTTTAATGTGTAATTTGACATCATACCTTCCTTCAAAGTATAATATTCTCCAACGCGATAAAGCACAGTCGTCTGGAAATTAATTCTCGAGATTAGTGAGACACGAATGAACATTTCAGTGACGAAAACTTAAACCCAAGTGAAGCTGGTTGACAAGGTGGAACAAGGTGGTTGACAAGGGGGAAATGGTGAGTGTCATATATACGAAAATTATTAAAAAATAAATAGTATTCGGCTACTGATCGGAGAGCTCAGATTCGTAGTGACAAGTTGATGCCTCTAAACACTCCGGCCAGATTTAAAAAAGTGTTACTCTCTACGAAATTATTACGGGCTAAAGGTTAGGAACTGCCTCCTTCTACTCCAGTATGTAGAATTCAAAGCCTAAGTGAGTAATAGTGCCGGGCGTTCTTTATCAGGCCTATAAATTATCTCTTCATGACATATATGGCATATATAGTTGATATTGAGTCAGGGCAGAACCATAAAGGGCGCTTAAGTTTATTCCTGCAGTTATGGGTAGCTTTTACGGAAATTTATATTTCCTTATAATTTCAAATTGTACTCGTATATTTCAAAGCTAACTAAAACTAGTATCGATATTAGAAATTATTTTTTTCTAAAATAAGTTTCTACTGGTTTTACGAATTTTACAATATGCGTCGCTTATTTTTGGACGATTATAGTTACAGTTATGAACTACAATTAAGTAGAGACCAAAAAAATTCTGGACAGTGCCTGTGTAGTGATTATGTTTACTGACTGAGTAGTTACCACTAAATGCCATCTTGATACATAATAGAATTTGATTGTTATGAATAAGCAAATTTAATATCACGAGTATCTAAGATAATAAATAAATATTTTCCCCAAGTAATCTTAACTAATCTACGGCTAAGATATAAATGAAAAAAATGAAAAATGTATTCAATCGAATTTTCTGTTGGTACAGTAGTTTGACTATGGATTCGTTATTGTCCTTGAATCCCTTGGATGCTTAGCTTAACGCAAAAAATTGGTGCACGATTAAAAAGTATTTTCAATCACTAAAAATGTTTATGAATGTTTAAGGTGTCTAATGTACATAATTAATAGAGCATGATATGGCAAAAAATTAGTTTGAAACTTAATAACTGCGGAGATTATTTTTTTATTTTTCTTCTTTACTAATCATTTATATTCGCCTCATTCATCATCCGACATTACTTTCGTCTTTTTGAATAATACCCTTTTGTACTATTTCAGCACCCCTTTTTTTGAACCTAAATTTACCAAACAACCTTTGGGTTGAATATTCTGGTTTTGTTTGTGAAAATGTATATAAGAAAAAGAGATAATGAGATGAGAAAAAATTTCTATTTAATGGAAAATTACTGAAATAGTGTGACATATTCAATATTTCCTGACGCCATACTTTTATTGCATCTTCGCAAAAACTGCCATCCATAAATGATTTTGGTGTTCACAAAAACCAATATGAACTAAATTATTTATTTTATAACATTAAGTTAATTATTTAAAATACCATCTTGATTAAATATCACGTTATCATCAAGAAAATATGATTTCTTGAAACAAACATCAATAACTGGATTCCCTATACTAAGATTAGTCTGAGCATTGTATCATATTATGTTGAGTTTAGTCTGAGAACCGATCGAAGTTTAGTTTCCATATTAGGGAAAAAGTTTAACAGAATCTTTTTTAAGCATCAAAATGAAGGATGAAGGAAATGAGATTCAACTGAATAAGAAATTTTACTTCAATTATTTCTTGTAGTTTAATTATTGTTACACTATATTTCTTTCTGAGAGGTTTGATATATGAGGCTGCCAATCTTCCTTATCGTTTCAGCTTAGTGCAAGCAAAAAAGTTTCCGGTGATATTTCTGTCACGATAGCTCTACTCTGTTTATACTGCGATATGCCTATTAATCTTTTTAACCCTGAACAGAGTTTAGTAGGTGACGTTATTCACTGTCTCCACCGGTGCGTAATTCCTACAAGTCAGAGAACTACACTGATCTCAAGCAATTGTTTACGATTTTTTCCATTACCTTGACATCACTCAATATCTATAAACGCGGTAGTGGTTTCTTGGTACTACGGCATGTTCTGTAGAGTCTGAGGATAACGAAGATATTTCAAACGTTTCAGTATTTAAGCAGTAGCACTTGGCTTTATCATCATAAGTTGGGAACTTGATTGATTCTCCAACCTGGCAGGCTCTTTTTAAAAAAAATTGAGGAGATTTTATATCACAGTTCAACAATTGAATATTCTCTGCTGTATCTTTAAAAACAAAGCACATTTTGCCAACCAACACTAAAAAATCCTTGCCAGGACAATCTTATAATTAAACCCGCTGGCATACGTTTTTGTACCTCTCGTTATATTCAATCTACTTGTTTGCTTTAAAATAAATCTTCCGTCGATTAAAAACGCTGAATTGGGTCCACCGATTAGACGCCGCTTATAGACAGCAGTAGGTATTTTCACTTTAGTTTGGTCAAATTTCTTCGAACTTGTTTTTGGCGTAAACTTTGCCTTTTAGACGAGCGCTATCTCTGAGTTTCAACCAAAAATGACGTAAATAAAACAAGGGTGTTTCGGCCAACCGTAGAGGGATGTAATATTTTGAAGGAGGAAGCGTTCTCGAGGACGCTCAATTCATGGAATCGAGTCAGATGCTCGTCGAACACGTTTCAGGAAGGAAAATAGTACCAGGTCTTAAAAAAATAGAGAAAGAGGTCTTCGGAAAAAAAGGTGTAAACTTAGGTGTGACCTCGGGAGAAGGGTGTTGAAATACGGCAAGTTGGATGGATCCATTGTACTTTAGGTGGGTGGTATCTAATGGTTGTGTGGATAAGACTTACAGCGTCAACGAGGCCCCGTGGAATACACAAAAATTCCAAAAAACTAGAATATCCAGAGTTTCCGATTAATATAATAAGACAACGATTTATTACTTACATAAAAGGATTCCAAGGGAATTAGAGGAGACCGTCGTTATGTCACCCCATTCAAAAGCAATGGAAAAAAGTTAAATTGAGGCCGAGTTTGCCTTTACCATTGAACTTTTCGTAATCTTTTTATTTTTATTCCATCACAAAAAAATCAACAGCGGGATAATCCGTTAAAATTAAAAACAAAATTTAAATTTTAATATATATATATATACTCGTATATATACACATATATATGTGTGTGTGTATATATATATATATATAATCACTTCGAAAAGGTGCACAATGTAAATAATATTGGTTCGAACACTAGTGGAACGTATAGAGACACAGGACACAAAAAGAAAAAAACTCACAG
>WURS02038131.1:0-11352 GCA_011762765.2 Rhinocypha anisoptera
ACGTCATTTCCTCCGATGCCCCCTCACTCATAATATCCTCTCTCCTTCCTCCTCCTCTCTCCTTCCTCCGCTGCCCCGCCCTCCTTTTAGCGTCATTCCTCCTCAGCGGTGTTCTCTCATGATGCCTCTCTCCACCGCTCAATATCTCCTCACCGTTAACTCAGCTTATTTATTTAATAGGGTGGGGATGAATATGTTCGAAAGAAACGTGGTAGTCTGTAGAAACACTGACCAGTCCTTTCTTTCGTTCTGAGCGAAAATGCCTCTCTTCTGTCATTCTTCCGATCGGGTTACTTTTGTTACGGTTGGAAAATGATTCCAGCAAAACAGAGTCGAGTACGTAACAGCGGAAAAATAACCACCAAGTCAGTTTTTAATTCGTGGATTTGGTCCATCCTCGTCATTGTTGTTGAAGTAATCACTATATTATTCTTCCTCATTCTCATAATACAGCTATGCAAGGAAATTAAATGACCTTACGTGATCTTAGTGAATCTGGGTCACTCTGTGAAAGAACTTAGGAGAAGTACTTACAATATGTCATTATACGTATACATGCATTAGGATTATCGAAAAAGAAGAGGTTTGGTTTTTGACCTTAAAAGTTTTCCTGATTACTTGCACTTGTATACTCTAATGAATTATATGTTGTATCACACTATATTTTTTATCTTATGGTACTGAAATTCCACCTAAAATATTTTTAGCCCTTAAAGATAAGATTATTTTGACAAAGTTGAATTAACTAAATTTCTTGTTGTTAAAAATTTGATGTGAAAATAAAAGTAGGACTTAGTAGGCCTGGAGCGTTTCATAGTTACTGGAAATGTGATTGACGGAAACTTTGTTAGATGTCACATAAGGAAAGGTAGTGAAGTTGTTGAGTGGGTTATTTAGGCAAACGAAGAATTTAATTCAATAGAAAATATGTCCACTATACCATACAAAGTTTAAAAATGCTAAATATCTAAAGTCTAAAGATAATCTAATTCCTAATAATACGGATACATAATTTGCCAGATTGAAGACGGTAGATGTGGTTCTCAAGATTAATGGTTACAAAGAATTAAATTAGGAGAATCAGTAGAAAGCATCGATGAAATGATACATTTGATTGTCACTGTCTTTTTCGGGGTTTTAATTGGATGTAAAAGCCATTTGAAATAGCTCAGGGTACATATAGGTCATCTTAGTCAGATAGCCAATGGTCCTGTAGTAACTTAATAAAATGAAATGGGACACTCATTAACTATGTTAAAGAGATCATATCGGGAATTCATGGAAACCATCGCATTGACTTTCCTTTTCCCTTCAAATAATATTCACGAGTGATTCGCTTCTGTGTGACGCTGTTAGCCGGGAGACTATTGGTGGCGAATAAGAATGTTGGATCCAAAGCTGATTCCGTCGCTGACAGCTATTCTAACAAAAATTGAGATGGGATTACTCCGTTTAGGTGAACGAGAATCGGGTAAGTAGTTTACAATGCTATGGGTTCTTCCTGCATCAAGAAGGGAAGGAAGGTATGGCGTTCATCCAATTCGAAAATCCCCTTGAGTGGCGGCATTAGCCTCGTCTCTCTCTCCCCGCCTTAACATCCCGATTTCCGGCTCCATTAGATGAGTGGCACTTCCGCGCTCACTACCGTTAAAGGATCAAGTTTTATCGTAGTGATTCCCAAACGAAAATCCACCGAATCTGGTCATTGACCGCTATCGATCCGAGGCATGAGTCATTTCTCTCCGTTGCCCTTTAAAATTTCCTTAGTTCATAGCCTAAAGTTTCAGCTGCTCATACTGGGTCGTCATTCTCGAAAGCACTTGGTTTTCCGTAACGACACCCTCTCCTATTTCATCGCTTCAATGATAATATCAAGCGGATAATATCTTTGGGAAAAGTAAAAAGACTACGACTACTTACTCACTAAAGCATGAGAAAGGTGCTCCTCGATAATGAGATTCAGTTCCGATAATATGTACCTTCATGAAAGTAATTTCTTTGGCAAGTTGAATAGGCGTGGAAGGTATGCAGAATAGATTTGGACAGGTGTGGCTCACGAAATTCTTTTGCTGGACTTCTTATACTCCAACACATTTTAAATTTAGATTTACCTGAACAATAGGAGACGGAGATGGCAAGACTGAATTAGTAGAAGTAGTATCTTTACATTATGGATTCGTCGACGGCGATTGTCAATTACGGCCTCTCCATATCAAAGAAAAACAATTTTACGAACACTATTGCCGAGGCGAGGCTCGAACCAGCGCAGTATTCCTTGTTATTACTGTAAAACACTAGAGAAGGGTTCGACAACCCACGGCACGCGTGCCAAACTTGGCACGCTAACCAATTTCCAAAGGCACGCAGAAGCTCCACGTTTTATATGTCAACTCTATTTTTTTAAATGTGGTTTACAACTTTACGTATTGCTGTAAATCACTATACATATACAAAATAAAATATGTTGTAGAAAAAGTATATTGACCTTGTTTTGTGTAGAAATGCGTATGTTGTTGGGACTCTGAATGCTTTTGAACTTTAAAGTCGGCACAGAGTTAGCAAAAGATTGCCTACCACTGCACTAGTCTTTAATTCATCTGCTGGTGTAATTAATTTGAAAAATCCTATCCAAAGATTAAAATATTTTAACTTGAAATTAGCCAAGTATTTGCTCATTTTCCTAATATTTTATTTAATTATAAGGCATTACCTTTCCTTTTAACTCTTAAACTCGTTTCAATTCTCCTTGTACGGAAATTACATTTTAATGTCAAATGTGCAGTAAAATTATTTTAAGTCAACCTAAATCTTGAAGTCGAATGCATCCAAAGAAGCTCAATGTACTTATTTACTGAATGTTGGCTAAAATTTATGAAGAATGTAAGCATATATTTTACAAGAAAACACTAACTGGATAAGGTTAAAACTCTTTTTGGTCCATTATAACCATTTACATCCCATCTATTTAGCAGATTACGAATGGTAATGATGAATGTGCAGGTGCTTTTATCTGGAGGTGAAAAAAGATGAAAATCAAAAAAATCTTCCAGTTACAATAAGATACATTGATGGGCCTCGAGTGGAGGGGGGGGGGGGCTCTTTTGCGTGAAATCTCTCCTACCAAAAGGAACATGTAACTCCTTTTGCCAAATCGTACATTCAATATTTCATTACCAATTTCCTCGTCGGAGTCTCGGATATTTCTCACGTCCTCCATCGCATCTCCTCCCTGTTGTTTATTCCTCATTTCTCTGTCACTCATCGGTCCCTCCTTTACCTTCCTCTTTATTCCCTTCCCTTTTATTCCCCCTCTTGCTTCCTTGCCAATATCTTCTCCCTCTATGGGCCTTCTACATACACCCACCACGCCTCTCCTCCGCCTTCACTCCACTCTCTCACTCACTTTTTCTTCTTTTTTCTCATTTTTCTCCGACCTTTTTTCCTATTTGAATAAATTATACGTCACTTTCCACTCCATTTTCTCTCCCTCTCGATCCCACTCCCTCCTTCTTTTCGCTCGTGCCTTTTCCTCTCTCTCTCTCTCTCTCTCTCTCTCTCCTCTCCTCCACACGTCCTCATTCGGTAACTCACGCACCCTCACTCCCATCACGCAAACCTGTCTTCCCTTTTCCTCTCTTCACCCTGAAACTACAACTTCAGTTCCTTCGCCTCCTCGCAATTTTCTTACGCCTCCGTCGACTGCTTGACTCTTTCCCTTTCAACCCTTTTTTCCCTACCTGTCTCCCCAATGCCTAAAACCCTTTCCTCCTCACGGTTACTCACCCGCCACCTCGTTTCTCGCGCCTTGCCCGATACAATTTTCGACTTCTGGTCGTTTTTCCCTTCGTCACGTGTTACGGACAATCACGAACTCCTTTTTGCTATATCTGTCTTGCGAGGATCCAAATCGGGATGGGTGATATCTCTCGCGTCATCTTTATTTATATGCACAGAAAAAGTTTAGGTAGTTGTTTCAAATGGACAAAAGTCAGCTCTTTAAACCCTTATCTCTCTTAATTCTTATTTAATCTCACTATATTAACTTAGTTAACTGTTAAAATCCCATTACTATTTTCACCCAATTCACTCTCTCGTCTCCAGGGATCCCACCTTTGAGATAGAATTTGTTGTGATGCGTTCATTTCATAAATTCAGTTTTCCTTCAACAGTTATTGTATTCATTGTCCTAATACTAATAAAATATTTTAAATAACAAATTAGACATTGAAATTTTCTGAAAAATTAAAAAATCGTCATTAAATAATGTCGGGCTTTTATAATATTTTATACTGTTTAAATAAAAATGAAAATAGAATCATATCTTTGCATTTTACAATAATACTACATTTTAATAGAGCCTGATCACCTAGGGATGCTCTTCCAGATTTTATCTGTTTTGCACCGTCAATGTCAACTTTATCCAGCCTCCAATATTCAATATGGAGTCATAGCGTACGACTAATGTAATTTTTTTAGATTATGCGAAACCCTACAAAAAATGTACTTTCAATTCTATTCATCCCTCCGGGTAAAATATGTATTTTGTTTTGAATCTGTTTTTCTCTGTTTGAATGAAAAATCATCTTTCCGTTAGAGTCTCAAAAAGAGGGAAAAACTAACGATTTGAAAATATTTTATTCCCATAGACGCATGGGGTGTATTATTAGGAAGTGCTTCTACGGGTAGCATTGTTAGGACAGGATAGAGAACGGATATCCAGGAGTGAAGTGGACCGGGGAACAGTAACGTCCGCACATTAGGCAGAAATCCAACTCGAAGACGGTGACAGGGAATTTTGGAGTGCCCTTCAAGTTGGCAATGACCGAAATCATTGCTGTCGACTAAAATTAGACTCCTTCTCGCGAAATTCACCCAAGGGCAAGATGCTTCTTAATGCTCAAGTGCTCCTTGAGGAGGCAGGGCATCTACTTCTCGCGCCACCGCCTAGTGGGTTGGTCAGGAAATTCATGGTCTTTAATGTTAATTTTATGTCCTAGTAGCCACCCAAAGTGCCCTCCAAGGAATCTGCTACCACCGCTCCATCGTCCCCGTCAAAAATTTCGCGTCCCGCGAGAGACGAGTCGAATTTAGCGTCCCCTGCATATGTCGAAAGGAAGTACCTTTTTTTTATATTTATCGAGTTTGAATTAGTAGTCTAATTTTTTTAATACTCAGTCGATATAAGAAAATAGATTTCTCTGAAGTGGTGTCAATTGAAAACTTATCACTCTAGGAAGGAGGAAAAATATGAGGTTTTGCTCCTTTTTCGAATTGCGTTAAAAGTATGTGAAGAATCAGTCACTTTTCTACATATTATATCATAATAAGATTATTTTAATTACTAAAATTAAATTTTGCATAAGTTTATGGACGTACATTAAAATTTATGTGATACTAAACACTGACGACTCCGTTGTTATATCCTAAGACGTAACTAAGAACTGATTTTTATTGTTATTAGGTCTATTAGTGTATATTGTTCAGTGAAAAATGTATTGAATTTGAGATTATGGAATAATAGAATTCTTACAATTGATTAGAGTAGATTTTTGTTATTTGGAAGATAAAATAGATGGTACGAGTATTGAAGATGTCATTGTAATGTCTCCTCTCATTCGTTCACTCGAATTTCATGATAAGTTATAGTAGTTGAATAATGTAACCTATTTCTAAAATTTATATTTGTTTTAAATTTCACTATGGTACCAGAAATAACATATCTTAATGAAAAACGTTACGAATTGATCCGTTGTTCACTTAAACCCACTATGATTTATCATTGTTTATAAGTGTAATACAGTTATAGAGTGGCAACATATTCAGCGAAATGAAAAAAAAGTCACATACATATATTGGACAACCATTGAGGTTTAATAAGTCTTCAAGTTCTCTGAGATAAAATATATGAGACAAGTAAAAATATCTGAGTTAGACGGAAATAGCAGAAAAAAGTTATCATTGCAGCTTGGATAATTTTGAAATTTGGAGAGAAATAACGAAAATTGGAAAATATGTACAACATCGTTTCTAAGAACTTTTCTAGTGTATTTATCACCAAAGAATAAAAAAAACAAAATGAGTCAGAAACAAAATTGTAAAAAAATAGATCATTTTTGAATAAATAAAATAATATATGATGAATATCTTAGAAATAATAACGTGAATAATTTTGGACTAATATTTTCATAGGTGGATTCCAAATTGGTAATGGTGATGAATGCTTTTGCTTAATATTCATTATGAAGGCCATTATAAATATTAAACAAAATAATCTTTGGAAGCATGCATTGCTTTGATTTCTGATTTGTTAAATATAAAAATGTGATATATAAGAAGTTTATTTTATAGACAATATATAATCATTAGTATGCTGGGTCTGGAATGAACGTTGCATCTTTCAACAGTGAAGAAATGATGATAAAGATTCGCAAATGTTACCTTTCGCACGCCATGTTTTTATAATTAGGAGTGCATAATATTGATGAAATTCCAAATAAAAGCTTGTACTCGTACTCACAATTATTTCTTCACAGTTATTGAATTGAAAAATATATGAAACTTTCACAATTTTGATGTGGATAAGTTATTATAATAAGTTTTTTCCCATAGTTTTATTAATACTTAACTGGCTGTTACTGAGTGAATAGACTTCCTGGAATCAATTTACATCATATAGATGAGAGCTGACTTAGCTGACACCATTTAATTGCTGGCTCTATCAAATGAAAACTGAGCAAAAATTGCAGGAATGAATGAGTCGTCGAAGAATAAAGAAAATCTGTTTATAGAAGAAACAGTTCCTTCTCTTTGTTACATGACGGATTTGCTTTTCTAATGAGGACATCTTAATTTCTCTTCTTAAAGATGACAATTTCGTAATTGCTGCTTTTCCAAAAAAATATTATTTTTGTCGTTGAGAAAGTGCTTGGCAGTTTCCATCATCCAATACTATTGAAGAGAGAGAATAATAATTGATATGATCGAATGGTAATCTACAGGTTACGTTAGGTTTTTGATTAGCCTCAGGTTATATCGTATTTTCCCCACTACATCTTAACGTATCCTCCCTATCAATCTGAATACTTCTCACCACCCATCATTTTATCTAAAATCCCTATTTTCTCCCTACTACTACCACGCGAGGTATAATGCTGGGTACGCGAACCCAGCATTATATCCTCTATCAAAACCCTCAAACAACCCCTCTGAGTACCCCTCCCATTCACCTTTCCTTCCTTCTTTGGTTTTCATGAAGCAAACGCCTCTCTCCTCCTATTATTCCTAGCACTTCATTAGTTTTCCTCTCCGTCCGTCGTCAAACTACTTCTAAAATGTCTCCAATCTATGCTAACCATCTTTCTTTATGGACCAGATTTCTGTTTCATATAATGTAGAGCTGCATGGATCCGAAATCTGGTTCAAGTGGTGGCTTTAACTTATATTTTTTTCAATTATTTTCTTAAAGTCCCTCTCGTTCAACTCTTTCCTTTTCGTAGAAACCTTTTTTTTGTTATTTACTTTTGTTAATGTTAATTCTTTGGCTAATATACTGGTCACTATGTGTAATTTTCTCTATAACATTATTAGGAAAGAGTAATGAAAATTAGAATGGAACCGATTTAGAATAATTCCCCACCGAGCGCACTCGGTGGGGAATTATGCATGATTTCAACATGCAGTAAAAACGCAGCGTTAGAAAGAAAAACTTACTAAGGGGTTTGCTCTAGACGAGGAAGGATGGAGAGCTGCAGTCAACCAACTCTGGGTTGAAGTACTAATGATGATGGTAACTATATATGACAACAATAGAAGTTTTAGTATAACTGTAAGGAAATAAATTTGAAATAACTTTTTGATTCGTAAAAATATTTTAATGGTAACATTACCGATATAGATTAACACATTTACATCACTCTGGATTGGTTCCGTGGGTAATCGAAACGTATTACGTAAGCATCATGTTTATGCTGAATTTATTCTAAATTAACATCAGTGAATGGGAACGTAAAAACATCAAAGAATAAAATTTAATCATCGATCACGTATCATAGTGCTTTGCAGAGGAGTTACTACTCGTATTGCATATGCTAATACTTATGGGTTGACGACGGTGCTACCAAGGGATTCGATTTCGAATTTACATTTGTTTGGGGGGGGGGGAGAGGGGGGGGGGAAAGGTGTAGTTTGAGGCGATTCGCCCGACCAAAAGCGGTGAAATAGTAGAAAGATTGGTGAAGGCTATTCGGGTTCTCCACTGGGTCACTCTCTGCATTTCTGCCGACGTTTTGATGTCCGAGTCGTCCATCGTCCTCCGGGTGTGTGATTGAAACGATCGGCAGGAATGCAGAGTGGAGTGACCCAGTGGAGAACCCGAATAGCCTTCACCAACGCAATACGCCGGGAAAACATCCGTTCTTTCTTCACAGTGGAAATATTATTTAGAAAGTCGAAGAACATAAGAAAAAAACGATGAGAAACGAGAAAAATCAGCGGAAAGCGATGAGAAGTAATTCAGAAAGGACAGATTGAGGAGAGAAATGGGCGAGGGTAGGGAGTAGAACACAGCGAGCACTGGGCACAACTGACCTACAAGGCAAGAGGAGATTGGGGGAACTGCACGAGGGGGGGAGGGGGGGGGTGAGAGTGAGGAGAGGGAGAAGAGTTGCCTGGCAACGCTGGGGGATGGTTGACCAGGAGGGGTGTGGGCGGGGGACGGAAAAACGAGAAGGTTAGCGCTGAGGTGGAGAAAGCGGGGGAATAGAGGGGAAGGTTTTGGTTTGGTGAATGAGGAACCTTGGAATGGCCAGTCTTTCCTCTCGAGAAATTCCGTCACTTTTTTTAAGGTCAGTTCCCCTTTTTAACCCCTCCTTAATTATGCCTCCCCTTCTGCCCACTCCCATCCTCTCTCTCTCTCTCCACGAAGGTGCAAGGGATTGCGATATCCCTTCCTTGGGATTAACCCGCTCGGATCATGCAAAGTAAATGCGCCCTTAATTTGAAGCCGGGAGGGAGTTTTCCCCCGATACGCCAAGAATTAAGAGGAAGGAAATACATTTTTCATAAAGCGTAGATGCAATTTCTAATTACGCGTAGGAGATTTCTTGTTTTCTCACTTGGTGAGTAGAATTGCATTAGTGAACGCTTTGGGTCTTTTGAAAGTGCATATTTGCATGTCCGGAAGCATTAATTATATTTCTGTCATGGTTGCCATATTTTCCTTTGCTCGCTTCGTCTGATATTAATTGAGCTTTAAGGTAACCTACATAAATGTTTATCTATTGCATTCTCGGTTCATGATTTCAAATATTCGTTTGTGGTTTCTGTTCGATACCTTAACTTTAAGTGGACTGTATTGTTTTGTATAAATAAATAGGTACGATGTTGATCTGAATCAAGATGTTTATTATCAAAACAGGTCATCACACTATTCGAGAGATTGTCTTTCATACGCGCCCGTTAGCACTGGGCGACTGACGCCCCGCCGTCAAACCAGCCTAATCACTCCGCCCGCGCGGAGGCACACTATTCCTGAACGGCGCCTCAACAGTTTCAATAAATTGTAATCCATTTTTAATGATATATATTTCTAATTTTGAAAAGCTCGAGTAAACCCTAAGGTAAACTAGCTAGCTAGCAGAAGAGGGGAGGAGCTAGATTTTCTAGAATTTCACAGTAACGTGAAGACAAATTAGAGGAAGCCGATGAGACCTACCCGTGCTTTTTAAAAGCAAAAGTTTAATTACTACTCAGCCATTAGAATCCTGTTTTTTAATAAACTAATCAGAAATGGAAAAATTAGAGGATTAAATCACAAGTAAATATAAGATATATCTACTGAAACATAACTTTATGCTACATGTTATGGATTAGATGGAATGCTTGGTATAAGAAAGAGAAGGAATAGGAATATTATTCATAGGTGGTATTATTTTTTTAGGATAGTAAGGGCCTACAATAAATAATTGCAGAAATAATTCATTTTTATGGATTTATATTGTTAATTAAAGAGCAGGAAATTTGACAGCAAGGAGTTATTACAGCTTCCCTGCATAAGGATCTCAAAATTCTTGATTTCCTGCAACAAAAACTTAAATGCATCAGTATAATGCTAGGAAATGGTCCACGCTGAAGACTTATAGACATTGGACACATTTAAGGATATTTCCTCACCGAATCTTTCTACGTCATTAAGAACGTTTACATGAATGATATTTATGTTTTTAAATAATTATATAATGATTATATATGAATGGAAAATTATACATACATTCGTATTTTCACTGAAATTCATTCTTGTTCCAACATCAAGATGATTAACTTTGTTTTTCTATAAGTAGAAAATACCATCACCTCCCGAGTGCCAACTTCCTGGATTTAAGAAATCTATCTGCACGTTTCCACCATCGAAAAAACAAAAGTGCAACAGGAAAGCCATAAATTTAAACTTTCTCCCGAATTTAACATTAGTCAGTCGCTTAGTCATTTACACTACATTTTTTTCTTTCTTTTAATTTTTATTAATTGATACACTTCTTTATGTTCCGTGGAAAATAATTATATCAACGGTGCTATTTTTTGGTTAGTTCAATTCAGTCCATGCTGACTTTACGTCGATGTCCTATTTTCATCCCCTGAGATATGAGAGAGAAAAAATTGTAACTACATATATGTTTTGATAGATATATTTTTATTTGATATGCATGGAACGAATTGTAAGAGAATATTATTTCCTATTTCAGACTTTCTAGGAACGTATGTAATACATTTATTTTATATATTTGAAAACTTTATAAAGAATCGAATACTTTTTCGTTGAAATTTTTAAGAGTTAAATGTAGTATTGACACTTGTTTTGAAACCTCTCAAAACCATATGTACACTGATGTTATATAAACATCAAACCGAAATAATAATAAAACCGAGGGTAAACACGACACCGGGGATTGCTGGAGGTGTATTGATATTAAAAAATAACATATCCAGCTACTGGTAAAAAATATTGTCCGCTCAAGAGGATGCAAAATAACTGGATATTCAAACGTGATCCAAAAGCTTTTTAGAGAAATCCCGCCAATAAATAAGCCACACAATTGGAGAGACGAATTTTATAAGCTAATCTCGGAGGGAATCCTGGAGCCGCAGATTACTTTCAGCGGGACGCGCTACTTGCGCAAGGTCCACGCCTTGCTTGTTTCTCCTTTTGCGTTGCTGGGGAGGGAGGGAGGATGTAGGGCGGGAGATTGGATCCGGAATGTCACTTGTTGTTACGGGTGGATCATTGGTTCATATAGATTGTACTGCTCGCAGGCTAACCGAAATGTCTCAGGTTCGAGTCCCGCCTAGAGCATGGAT
>WURS02038160.1:0-11351 GCA_011762765.2 Rhinocypha anisoptera
CCCGTCCTCCCCCCTCCCCCCTCAGTCTATCACTCATCACTCCACCCGCCCTCCGCTTCCTTTGCAATGCTGACTCCGATTCCCAGACTCCCCTTGGGAGCCGTATCAGCAGTTACTGAGCGGGGAGGCAGGAAGTCTCCCAGGTGATTTCAGCTACATCAGCTTCCGCCGCATTCGTCGTTCCATCCAAGGAGGGTTGCGTGGCTCAATGATGGCTGGCTGCTGCATCAACCCATCGACTCATCATCCGTCTGCGGCTCATGCGTGGGGTAGATAGAAATACAATTGATTTCCCGTTTAGCTGTCGCTAATGGCGCAATGGAATTTGATTCTTAGTAGCATGTAGCTAGTCACTTGAATGTCGAGACGCGTGGGCGACAATTGACGAGCGTGGTCAGAGAAAAGCAGAGGTGGAAGAGTGAACTACTCAGGAAGCGAAAATTTGATTGATGATGATAAAAAATGATTTCGAGGCGTAGACATAAATGTGGTAAACATAAAAATATAATTGCTTGCGTCACAAATTCACAATGCGTCTATGCATATATGCTGTCTTAGAATATGGAAACTATGAAATGACGTGGGAAGATGCACCGGTAAAATCTTTATCCAAAAGAGAAGTCACATAATTGGATGTTTAAAAACGTGTAAAATATAAAATTAATACTTTCAGAGGTCACTTGGTGGAATTAATTCATAATGAAATGAAAGAAAAAAAATTGTATTCCACATAAAGATCAAGTTTGTATGGAATACAAGATTTTTCCTTTCATTTCACAACTTGTCAAATATAGTTTTTATCCATGGAAAGAGTATGTTACAGATGTAATTGCCTCTGATGGAGAATGAAATGTTCGCATATCACTAAGCAGCAGACGAAGCCTTGAGCACATAAAAATGGCATAAATCATAAAGAGCTTGAACTGAACGGCCTCGAAATTCTACTTATAATACTAATCTCGTCGAAGCAATCACTCATTTGGTAGATCTAGTATCATTCTGAAAGATGATGTTTTATATGAATAACCGGGAATGATAGATAAATATATTTTCACTGAATTTATCATTATATTACGTATTTATGATTGCCGAAGTTTATAGCTAAAAGGGTGATTGATCCTTCAGTTGAAGTATTTCTGTCCTTATACGCCATAATATAGATGGGCGATTCCGATTCGATTTACTCGTAAATCGATTATTTTAATACGATTTTCGAAAATAATTTGAATCGATTATTGTGATCAGATCCTTATTTGATTCGTTTCCTTTCCGATTAGATTCAGTTACGATTACGATTCATTTACGATTTCGATTCAGTTGCGATTCCGATTCGAATCGATTTTCATGATACGATTCGAATCAGTTTAGTGGATCCGATATTCCGAGAGAATCGATTCACAAAACACGATTCGGTTCGATTTGGTCGAATCGATTCATTCCTTGAAATCGCCTCTCTCCAATCTAAGACCATTTATATATCTGTTTGGGAATATATTTTCTTACTATGAATGTATGTAATGATTTGAGTAAATGACGAGAAGTAATTTATGTTTTTTTCACCAATTGTTATATTCCCCACTTCAGAGAAAGGAGTTAGCTAAGGTTCGCAAAGTCTCCGAAAATAACGATCCTCAGAGGCGTGGAACGGGAGTGGCCGAGTGTATTAATCTCCAGAAATAACGAGAGACGTCGACCTTTTCAAAGTTTACACAAACTTCCCGGAAAATCAGGCTTACAAGAATTTTCTCTTGACCTTTGCTTAAGATTTGCACCTTGCACTGTCGTCTCTTTTAAAGCCCATTGCTGATAAATGAGTGGGCGATGGAGGCAGGCGTACGGGAGAACGAGTTTTTCTGCCGAGTGCGAGGCACATACTACTGTGTCCCACTTACGATACTATTCAAATGCAGAATAAACATGATGTGTTTCAATTCATCCCGGGACAGCGTCAAATGAATTCAGATACCATGGACATAAGCCATGTAGGAATTTGAGAAAATAAAGATGTTGTTACTTTATTCATCTCGAAGCACGACGACAACCGTATTCAAATAAATATAGAATGTAACATATATCATGAAATATAGGACACAGCATCATGATAACGAATTATTTTTTTATGAATTGTCCCTTTCTCTTAAAGAATGCAATAGGATCCTTCGGCTAACTCAAATGGGGTGTATTAGAATTGTCAATGGGAATTAAGACGGTGGTACCCCATTTCATCGTTATTACTAACGAAGAACCATTATTAATGCGGCATTATTACCGTATTTTAAGTTTGATGTGTAAATTATTATTTCAAATTTCAGTTATAAACATTTCACTCGTCGCACCGTGTTCAAGTGAAGTAAATTGAATGGAAATCTGAATCATTGTTCAAGACACTAGGATGAAAGACCTATAGATGTCTTTTTTTTCAGAAAAAGATCTGT
This sequence comes from Rhinocypha anisoptera, assembly GCA_011762765.2. Lineage (NCBI taxonomy): Eukaryota > Metazoa > Arthropoda > Insecta > Odonata > Chlorocyphidae > Rhinocypha > Rhinocypha anisoptera. Next base: position 2,436 of record WURS02038160.1, read on the forward strand.
GCAAAATAAACGTGGGTTTCTTCAATATTATTGGAAAGGACGTAAAAAAAGGCCTTCATATTGAGCTTAAATGGTCTTGGATGAATTCCAAAACCTGATCCCTTAGTAAGGAGGATGAACTTTGGGGAAACACTTGCCGTGGGATGTGGAAAACGAAGGAAAAAATAAGCGGGTGAGAAGAGAGAAAGGTGAGAGAAAATAAGTTAGAAGAGGTGGATGGATGAATGTGAGGCGTGGTTGGCCTAAGAGAGGAAATTTCCGAGGAAATTCGGAGGCGATAGGAAAAGCTAGTGAGCGGAGGAATGTTAAATACTAATGGGGTGATGAATCTCGTGATAAAAATAGGAAAATTTTTGGAACTCTTGAAGAGGAATAGAAAGTGGGTAGCTACGAAGGAGCCGAAGAAGTTCCGCCCCTCTTTGGAATTATCTTTGGAAAGTACGTCGATGTGTTCTCAGTTCTAAGATGTGCTAGTGAGTTTAATCTTACCCGAATATTATTTGACATAGTTTTAATCGGAATTAGACCATTAAGGAATTTGATTAGGGAATTTCGCGAATCGTATGCGTTGTAGGTGGTGAAACTCATTAACTCTTTATTTTCTTGCTATTTTATATGTATGAGGCGGACGCTTATTCCGAGAATATTTTTCCCCTTTTACAAACTCCCGTCTTCTTCCTCACAGTCTTTTATGTAAAGAAGGATCTTATCTGAAGGAACATCTGGAATATTCTACGCAAGCCCGATTTAAAAAAAAGAAAAAAATCTAACCTAGAGTACTCCTTTCCAGTCGACTGAGAGACTCTCGATTCTCCGGAGGTTTGGGGGAGAGGAGGGGGGGGGGGGGAGGGGATTAAAAAAATGTCTGGAAGGAATGAGACCGGAGTAGAGGGAATGAAACAGAAATCCCTCTGCTGAGGAAATCACACGGCGGCGCACCTCGAGACTAAGACATTTGAATATCGACGCTAACGAGGAGGGAGGAGATAACACGCCTTGGAAGACTGAGTATTTTATATGCCCATATGTAGACACTTTTGTATTTCCTGAGAATCGAAGGAATCTAATTTCCTAAGTAGTCGAACTTGTTTTATTTTCGGTTGGTTGAAGGTTCTCATGGATAGAAATTCTCGATTGTTGAATATTTTCTCCAAATTCATCGAAGACTTTTGTAACATTCAAAATCTCGTTCGAAGAGTGCGTCTAACTTGGTGTCTTCTAATGAAACCCTTAGTGTAAGAGAGCAATCATAACGATTATTTTGTAAGTACAATGAGTCTTAAGGCTGATGCTAGGGGCTTTCAGAAAGGAGTCAATCGTATAGTTCGTAGAAGAAAAGAAAACTGAACGGAAGTTCGGGGTGGATTCCATTTCACTAAAACAGTGAAATGAAATATGAGGGAGACAAGAATGGAATATTTGGAACAACTCGCGTAATTCATGCGGCGATGATCATGGATTGTTAAACGGCGAATTTAGAGTTAATACGTATTTTGGTCTGGGAAAGGGCATGAATATATCGTATCCTATAGAGATTCTGCGAACTGATTGAATTGTCAGCACATATGTCATACTTTCTCGGATGTCTTGTGAAGCAGAGTTTTCCTACCGTTCCTCCCTTTGTCAAGTCTTAAAAGCTAGAAAAAGGAATGGTAAACTCAGCCAGTACTACTCTACTACAGTTCTTACCGTGTTTAGTCTCGAGAGACCATTTCGGCTAGTATTATATTATTATGAATCTTCGAGATGCTTTCTTGTGTTTTCAATGGTTTATATAAGGTTTTGAGGAAATTTACGTGTCATAAAATCCCTGCATATCTCGGTTGAGGTTATCATTAAGGGTTAGGTAACGCACTGAACTTTAACGTTGGTATCTTTACTGTCCGTGTTCCATGAATGATAATAGTACCTGGGTTTCAAATGATGACATTAATAAGCCTAGGCTATGAATTTTATCTTGGATGATCTCCGGCATTTTCAAACGGAAATGGAGAGAACCGGAATCATACGTAGATACATAGAAAAAACGCTACACTCAAAGATATGAATTCGTTTCATGGGATCTTCGCTTGTAAGCAAACGATCTTTTTTAAGCCACGGGAGTGTGCACGGCATGAAATTGAAACATAGCCTTTGGAGTCAGCGTGTATAAACAGAAAAATGTTGGGACTCATAAATTACATAGAATTTACTTGATTTTTAAGGATATGTTTTATTGGATTCAGAAAATGTTTGGGTAATTATTGATTCGGTGGCTTCTTTCTTTAAGTTTGAGTAGTACATGTTTTAGGGGGTGTACCTATTTGAGGCTGGATAATTTTTTGAAATTAACTCGTATCCTACGAAGATGGAAGTGAATTTCTAATATATTTGGATAATCGAAAGAAGATGGATTAATCGAGTTATCTCTGTCATCAAAATATTGATGCTTGTGCTTTTTTGGAGCATTATTCGTAATACACATTTCACGAAAGCGTTCAAATCCGCTTGGGTTATTGTGAAAATGAATAATTATCCAATAGGTTACCCCCGTTTTAGCCTTTGTAAGTCAATTTCCTGCAAGTATTAATCCATCTAAACTCGGAAGAACAAATCTATATTTCGTTTTTAAGGGAAACAGGACTTTTAAATAAACTATATAGTACAAATTTGTTAAATGCAATTTTATACATATTTAAAAATTAAGTTGTAAATATTAATGAATAATATAGAGGTGCAAAATGATCTTTGCTGTCGACGCATCCCTAACACCTAATACTAACTAACTAACCAATCTATCTGCACCTGTGGGATTTCACTTGGTCTAATTTCCCACCTGATAGCTTGACCGCTGCTCTCAGCTTCTGTCTTCTGCACACTAGTATTTTAGTCTTCTTTTTATTTGCTATCATATTGTACTCCTACAGTACTTGTCACATTGTGTTTAAGGTTGTCTATTGTTCTTTCCGTCTATCTTCTATAGCAACGATAGCCTTAACGGAACGTACCATGTTCCGCTAAGACTATTCTCCATTTACTTTGACTCCTCGATGCCCTTTTCTTTTATACTTTTATTGTCTTTTCCAGGAATATGTTGAATAGTCTTGGTGAGAGGTTACACCCGTCTTAACCTCTTCATTCATTTTAGGTTATATTTTTATTCTGTTTTTAATTTTAATCGTAGTAAATAAATTCTGGCAGAGTTAATATTTTATTCTTATTTATTTGCAAATAGTGCTTATTTTTTCCAGCAGTTCCAATGTCTTTATATCCAATGCCTTTTCTACGAGTATGTCCACGAATTCTACGTAAATTGGTTTCTTACGTGCACATTTTTTCTATGAGTATTATTAAACTGAGGAGGCCCAAGTTAGACTTCCTATTCTTGACATAGGAAATCATACTCGGCTCTACTATGTGGAACTCCTTCATGGAATTGCAAAGTTTCCTTTATCCTATTCATCAATTCCTATTTTATATAAATCCTAACTGATTGTACTATAGGTTCTCTTCATTTTATCTTGCCATCCTCCTCGTGTTTTAGTAGTTGTGTGTTTTTGACTCATATGAGGTCAAACTCAGTGCTCTATTCCTCCTCGCATCTATTCGTCCCTCTTTTCTCAGGTATCGTGTTCATTTCCCTTTTTTCGAAACCGTCCGTAATTCTAAGACTAGTGGATTCGACACTTGGTGTAATTCCGCTGTATATTCTTTCCAGTGTTTCTCGTCCACCGCCATATTCCCATTCGCCCCCTTGATGACGCCCCGCTTCTTTTTCCTTTCCCCGAAATACTTCTTCACTGCTGAGATCGAAACGCTTCATTTTTCCGCTTATGCTTTATTATATACTACCTAGGTTTCGACTTACATTTTTTTAATTACCTGATGATGGCTTTGTAAGTCGGAGCCTAGGACGTGTATATTAGGACTTCTTAGGCCGAAAAACGAAGCGTTTCTATCTTGGCATGAATAGATTCCATATAGTGACTCCTGAAACCACCGAAGCGTCTTCACTAGCTTGCTTTCTGTCTCGGTGTTACCCTTCTTCAATTCTTTCGTCCATGTTTTCCCAGCCAGTTTTGCGCCCACTCTTCCTTGGCACTACTTCACTCCATTATGAGTTTGTTTCTCAATTTTATGTGCATAACTACTTTATCTTGGTTTCTTGGGTACTTATTTCTTCATCTTGCCTTTATGAGATCTCTTCTCCCCACTGTTATCCGCGTGTTTCCTGGAGTAGGTCTCTCACCTGCGAGTTGATGTTGACTAGGCTGACGACTTCATCCCGTTGCTTGCATAGGTACTTACGTATGACTGTATGATGACCCCTACCATTACCGCGACAATGGGCTCTTGATATAGTTCGACGGTTCTCTCGCTGCATTGCCAACACGACTTAACTCTCCTTCCCCATTCCATCGTATGATGCCATCTGCCATCACGCCATATCTGTGAATTCAAGGCTGCAAGGAGAGTAAATTTTCGATTTCCCCTTTGTCGATTGGCAAATGGTTTCCCGCGGCTTGACCTGCGCTATTAGTTCCCTTTGGTGATACTACTTCCTTCCACCGGGGCACCGTTTGCACATATCGAAGTTTGGAGGAGTTATATTTTTTCTCGCTATCCGTTCCAGAAAATTGCGTTTTCAAATGGGGAATAATTTTTGACGTCACCGAGAACCTCAGGACCACCGACTCGCACATTCGTAGTGCAGCTCTCCACATCTTGGAATACCTCCGCTCTTCTACTGCACTTTTTGTGTTGTTGTTTTGTTTTAAGGTGTTTAATACCATGACCAAGAAATCAATAAATAAATAAATATGAATAAATGATAGATAACAAAGGCCATTGACCCCGTTATAGGATTTCTCCTCTTCGGGGAATGCATCTTACACTGTAAACAAATTTACAACGTAAGTTTATTGTAAGCAAATTTCTTTCAGCGGATGCGGACGCCATCCTTTCAATGGGAGCGCACACCACCTGGTATTCACCCAAGGGCGAGTAGGGAAACCCGCAAAACCTACGCCTGATCACGGGAATATTAACATTGATATAGATAGCATTTGAAGAAAATATTAACAATATGATATATGAATAATATCGTCTTTAGTAGGTCAATAATACCACATTTTTATAATGCATTGCACTGTAAAAAGCACTATAAAGCATAAACAAATTATGCACTGGGAGGAAACAATGGGTGTTGCTGTGCAGCTGGGAGATACCTATGCCATTTAATTTCTAGGACAGTCCGATTTCTGTTCTATCCTTGGTGTTTATGTTGCTTCGTAAAAACGGGATGCAATGCGCGTTGCCTATTTTCCGGGAGTCTGTTTCAGATGTTATGCCGTGTTCTAGGAGTTAAGCGCTGTGGACAAATGAGAGACTATACTACTGTTACGAAATCCATCAATCCACTGTTCATTATATATCTCGTCAAAGTGTACATCTTTTTTTCAGGGAAAACTTCATATGAATGTTATGCGAATGTTATTATTATATCAGCCTATCTCCTAATCCAAAAATTTCTTCACTATTTTCATCTTCTTGCCTCACCAACAACCGCTTTATAGTCTCCATAAGTATCATACTGGTATCTCGCATTTTCAGCTTTTTATCTATTATTTTCGCTAAAAGTCTCAACTTCTTCATCTTAATGAAACCAGAAAAAACCACCATAATCTTCTCGTTACCTTTTAACCTAAATGTTCATCCTTAATTTGCATAGCCCACCTTTATTACCTTCTATTTCAATCTCCTTCTCAAGATTAATGTCTCATTAATATTTTCGTCTTCTCTCTCCGCCTGTAAATGGATACTCTAATCACTTCTTTTTATTTCATAACCACCTCCCCATCACTCATCCCCAAGATGTGTAGTTTCTTCAACCTGATTTCCATGTTTCGATTTTCGCTTTTAATAATTATAACACATTCCCAGTTCTCATCCTGATTCATTCTTATTCTTTCATGCCTCTGTTCGTGTTTTTACTATGAATATCCTTTGAATAATCAATTTATCATACTTAAAAACTGAATGTTTTGAGTTTTCATTTAGTCCAAATTGAATAGATTATCGTATTTATTAACTATTGTTAAATTTAATATTTTCCACTAATTAAATTTTGATAGATTCTAAAAAATTATTTTTTAACCGAATGACTAAAATTTTTGACGAAGATAATTTGATTTCCGAATACAACTGTCATTATAAATGTATGTAATCATTTGGGAAGTAACAGCTTGAAGAGCAGATTATTTTCACATTCGATTTTTATATGACGAACAGAATACACATTATAACCGACATACTAATCGGAGTAATTGCGTCTGTAATATTTTGTTACTCTACCAAAATTTTCATCCTGTAAGAAGCCAAACCATAAATTTTCATCGTAAATGCTTTCCCAAGGGCAGAACGTTAAGAAGATGCATAGGGTATAAAGTTGTTCACTTTAGACGTAGTAAATTAGGGATTTATAACTTTCACAGTAAACTTGAATTGTTTGAATTAGTTTCTCAGGTTTGTGAATACGACTCTCGTGGGAGAAATGTAGTTTTGAAGTCAATCAGTGGATTGTGGGTTGTTCGATTATCTTTTACAGCACGCCGTAATAATTCACTCTTCTTCTTGAATCATATTTGGTCGTACATTCTCTCATACAAATTCAGTAGTAGGCGAGAGACGATGATCAAAAGTTTATCCCTTCTTTCTAGGTATTTGAACGAATGCATTCGTCATTTTGGCTGCGGTGGGACCATATCATTGTTTGAAAGTTTCATGGAGCGGCAGCAAAACTTTTTAAGAGATTCCACTGCCATTGAAAGTGTAATAGACTAGCATTCGAATGTCGGTTGCGGCAATTAAAATCTAATAGGATTCGATTGAACAGAAATAGGATAATTTTAATAGATAATCTCCTATCGTGCTCCTTTCAAATTTTTTAAATTAGTTAATTTAATTAGGAACAAACGAATAAATTGCATTATTTATAAAAACTAGGAATAACTTTTAATGTAGTCTAGGGTCTTATAACACAATTTTCCGATTTTCTATGAGTTGTGTAAAGGTGTATCTTTCTCAGTTTTTAAAACTGTGTGAAAAAATTTTCTCGTCATTTTTTTAATAATCCGAATCGGTCCTCCGGATAACTAAGTGAAAAATATTACTTTAGCTCAGGTGAATCAATATGAAAATAAATTATTTTCAAATTTATATTAAAGAGCAAAAAAATCATTTGAATGCTCGAATATTATGTTTTTTAGAATATTATGTTAATGTTTTTTATTCTTGATCACCATTCCTGAGAGATACAAAACTGGGAGTAGATATTTGACCGCAAGCGTTTGATTTTTAGTTTCTTATCCCCTACGTGTTCGGTCAAATGGCAGAAAAAACCGAAAAGAATAGAGGAAAGGACATGCAGTTATACCAGATGTGTTTATTAACCGTGAAACCTTGATTGAAAATACTTAATGTCCTCTTTACTTATACGAGAACACTTAGACTGTACTTAAAATAAATTAGTCAAAAGTTGTTTCTATAAGTAATGATCACCAAAGACTCATTGGTGGTATTCCCGAGGATGGTAACTCAGAACTCTGGTTAAGTGTTCTGCTAAATCGATTCACACTATAGAGTAATGATTTACAGCGAAATACATATAAAAAAATAAAAAAATTTGATACATTATTTATCTCTCATTGCCATCTGCACGTATGTAGTTTCCATTTTGATCGATTTAACAACGACAGAGCGTCTGATACTTTTGAAAGCGTACCTATATATCTCTTTTTCAGGTCTTGTCAATACTGTGTGGTTAGATAAAAAAAAATAGGTTTCATCAGACGCATTTCTGGGAGTGATTCAGATTTTAACCAGAGCGTTGACATCAGTCTCTCCTTTGAGACCTCATTTGGTGCAGTGTACAGGATCCATATGAAAAGATTTATTGAAAGTTTACTGAAATTTTATTAAAACACACTTAGAACCGCTGAGTTCCTTAGTAAATTTAAGACAATTCTTTATAGCAACACTATATAGCTCAGGCCAAATTTATAAAGTAAAAGTAGCATATATAAGGATTCTCTCTTTCGGCTATTAATACGTAAAACTACTAAACTATTTATAAAACTTAAGCATCTTTAAAAGGATTAAAATGCAAATCAAGGTGTCTTCACATTCCTACTTTCCACCGTCAAGGTGGGTGTTAATAGGGATATATATAATTGTATATATATATATATACTTCAGGAAAATTCGGACGAGCAGAAAACAACAACACACGCACACACATATAGATATATGTGTGTGTGTGTTATATTTATGCACACACACACACACTGATGATTTCGAAACGAGCGGACGACCTCTCAGGAGCTTCCGTGTATTTTCAACTTTTCCTAAGGTGTATTTCGCATTTTTGCGTGATATTTTATTCGGTCTTGTGCGCTGCAATACGCCCTCTCGAATGGTGAAGAAATCACACCACTGCATGCCTACGTGACAAATAATCGGTATATCTCGTGACTTCGACTGCTGCGAATCGGCTGTCACCGTCTTCCCGGCCCCTCGGAACCGGGAAAAGCCTCGGACCGCCCAGCACGGTCATCCTCCACGACGGAAAACCATCTCGAAGGTGACCGTCTCGACATACCACCAGAAGCATTAGCTGCCGCTACCAATTCCATCTTCATCATCGATGGCGTAAAACGTATGGCTGAACCACGACTCCACCATACCTCCCGCATCAGCGGCTTCGGACGTCATTCCGTCCCGTTCCTGTGATAAGAGTACCGACGTGGGGAGTACCGATTTCCCACCGCTTTCTTCCCGCTGATGTCTACCCCCCCCCCCTCCCGTCCGGGCGCCAGGACCACAGAGCCTACTTTCCGTCGCTTGTGGCCCGTGTGCATGGCGCTTTGGGGGGAGGAA
>WURS02038171.1:0-11351 GCA_011762765.2 Rhinocypha anisoptera
CATGTATATGTCCGCCCCATCCATCAGCCCTGATGATGATTTATAAATAAATCGAAACGTCGGCAATGGAATAATTGCAGTTGTAATTGGCGAAATCCCTCGAGACAACAAAATCACATATCTTTCTGTGGGCGATAAGTAACATATACGATATATGTGTATATATATATATATAAACCTACATTTGCAGAAGCACACAACACATGAATTCGAATTTTCGGTGGTTGTGGCACACGTTTATCTAAAGGGCCGAGGAAGAAGAAGAAGATTTTCTTCCTCCTCGATCCATAAGAAAAGGGTGTGTCTCGATCAGCGAAAATTCAGGTCCAAGTTTAAATTCTCTTTTATTTGTGTTCTATGTTTCTCATTTGTATACGTATATATATACATCCTTTAAGAAATGACCGCCATATGGCGAAAATATTGTCTATTCATTATCGCATTTTCTCATTATTTATTGTGTTTTCACAAGTTGGCGATTCATATAGGACTGAGCTCTCCCAAAAGTGGCTCGATGATAACCATGATAGCGATACGTACGTTATGAACGAAAACGAAAAGAAGTCCCGGATGAATATTATCGAGCACCATTAAAAATAACTCTATCGAATCTGAGAGACAACATTAAAGTAAACAAGAGAAATAAAGTAGAAGATTTTTAGCTTAATACTAGGAGGACGTCAATACTAGCAGTATATTTAGGTGATGTGACCTAATTTATTATTGTATTCCACAAACTCCCTTAGGTTTCAACGCGACATTAACGTCATTCTGTCGACATGAGCACCAGAGTGTCACATAGAAATGTCGCAATCATCACTCATTTGTATTTTCAGTTACAAGTAGGCTATTTTTACGGGATAAAACAGATTTCTACTCCTGTCACTTTACTACAAGAGACCAGGAATTGAAAGTTCGCGGGTTCATGAAAAAATACTTCATCGCTCCTCTCATCCACTTTGTATGCTTTAAATATTTTAGATTCTCACTCTTTTACGAAGGAGCTTACGAATAGAAGGCTATGACAAAAAATATCTTTCTTTTGTGGGAAACACGATAGCTACGGGAGCTATAGCAAAATATCATTATGAAAAGAAGGTTCCGTAAATATAGTAAACGTATTTATGCACTATGAGGTGAATAGGAAATGAAGAATCCCAATTCCAACATGATATTATCGTACAGGGGAAGAAGATAATAAAAAGAAATTATGACATTTATGTTAAATAAAAAAATAAATTGTGGGTTTAGTTGTTGATTTAGAAAAAAATCCGATGAAATCATAATTATGTTCATACATATGACAGAAGCAAATACTTTGTTAGTAATTAGCATAATTTGCTCATCGTATCTGTTAATATTTAATCGTTTGCCCAAGCCGTTCAGAGGATAATTTTGTCACCTCGAAGCTGCAACCGAAAGTATTATTGACTATGTTTTTCACTAGTTATTGACTCTATTACTGACTATGTTTTTTATTTCAGTTGATGGTTTATTCCGCAGAAATTACCGGATGACATACTCTTCATACTCCGTGATGGAAACTACGAATGAGTGTGCACCGCCGAGTCCACCTACTTGTATTGAAAACAATTTGGTATTAAATAGCCTTAACGATCTAAACATACGTCTTCTTAGGAGCAGGTATTTATAATTGACGGGCACAGTGTGAATAAGAGCAGTAGTCGGAGAGACGATTTAAATGTCGATCCCGCAATGCTGCTCGGCCAACGTAGTTAAGTTTGTGCGGCCTTGAGAGGGTGAGGCTCCCTCCCTGGCGCCGGCGTTAAAAGGACGAAGCAAGCCAGACGAGCTGCCCCCTCAGAGATAGAGAGAGAGAGAGAGATAGCCATACACAGCCAGCATGCCGCTCGAAGCAGCAAAGCAGGCGGCTAAACACATGCATAGAGGAGAAGGGAAAACAGAAGTCGAGACGAAGAAAGGCATTTCTTGCTGGCGTGCGTGTTTTCAGTGGCATGTCCCACTTCCGTTGGGTCGTGCATCATCGGGAAACTCCTTCCTCCCCTTATCCCTCCACCACCCCCCCCTTAACCCTTCACTCGCCAACCGAAGGAAGGAGAAAGAAGAATCCCCTGCATTATTTCTTCTTGTCGTCCCATTTTCATCCGAAACTCGGCGCGAATGCACTCTAGTCAACATGGGACTCCAGAAATCTAGTTTAGTTCAGTATAGAGGCGAGGGATGTCGACGGGAGCTAGGCCTGCTTGCCCCGAAGCGGAATCGAGGAAGGTCGAACGGAGTGTGCAGAAAAGCCACGCGAGAAAAAATTAAGGCAAAGCGCGAGGCTTGAGTTGAGCGTTTGGAAGAGGCGAGGCATTGTATCGGAGGTCACATGATGGGGAGGTGTGGGAGGGAGGAGCGGGGAGACCTTTCGAAAAGGTGGGTCGCTTCAGAAGGAAAAGTTTGGCCAGGCCTCTGGGGTAATGGGAGCGAGGAGAACCGGAGTTGGATGGATTAAGGGAAAAAGAGAGAGAGAGAGAGAGAGTTGCACGAAACGCATTTTCTCCCTTACAATCCTACTCGCTAGCAATTCACTTTTCCTTAGACTTTCGTGTCAAAACGCTCATTCGCGAAAAAATAGAAAATAAAATTATTTCTCACGCAGCCCTGCTCGTTATACATTTCTACGAACAGACCAAGATCATTAAGCGGCACGATTTCAAAAAGTGAATTGGGTTCCGTCGGAGCAAAGAAGTCTTAACGCTATATGGAACAAATTTAAAGAAAACTTTGTACGGTACTGAAGTTGTCCTTTATTCTTAGCTGAGTCCATATAGTGAGTGTACTGTGTAAATTTCCGCATGTGTTAGGTTTAGTAATAGCTGTACTCTATAATCTACCTTGGAGTTGTGGACTGCAGTTAGTTGTTAAACATATACATACTTATATATTTTTCCATATGGCTGACGACATATATAAAGTAAGGAAGATTAAAACTCAAACTAACAGATTTTAGGATTATTCCTTTCCTCGTACAATATATGACCCCTCGATTATAGCCGAATTCGGTAAACCAACAAGGTTTCATGTTCTCAAAGACCTTAAGGTGGATTAAGTCAAAAATGTACATGTAGATATTTTGATGTCTCATTGATAACGATACGCTTTTTTGGTCACATTGTTGATGAGACCTTGGAAAGATACGTATAAAATTCCAATACTGGATTTTCTCCGAAGGAATCTGATACTGCTGGGAAGGCAAGAATGGAGGAAGAGATTGGCCCGACAGACTGAAAGAAACCTCTGACTGATGAAAATGAAGAATTAGAAATAGAATAGTAAAATTAAAAAAGATTTTAAGCAAAATGCGAATAAATCATAAGAAATACTTGGAAAAAAATTGCTGGGCAAGAGGTAACGTATACGTGACAGTTACGGTGACATGATATTACAATCGTTGATTAAGAAAAGTGAGATGAACTATGAACTTCAGTTAGGCCTCTACCGCGAGTAGGGATTTATTTTCCTGGTAAGTGTGAGGGCGTGGTAATGCAGAGGATAAAATATTACAGTTCAGTCAACAGGACACGAGTTTAAATCCAGCTAAGAAACAACTCCTTTTGATGACTTCCAGGTATTCCTAGAAAATCACTGCTGGAAAACAGTAAAAAAAAGAGGGCCATATCCGTTGACGTGCGAACGTCACAAGCTGCACGATATAGGGTTCAGTATAACTTGAGCCTTGCCTCGCCTACTACACCAAAATATGGGTGGAATAATATTTTTTGTTCTTAAAAATGTTTATGTAAAATTATTATTTATATTCTGGCTAGTTTTATAACGAGAAATAAAAATATACGTATTTTATGATTTATAAAGTACTTTACGGTGACCATTACATTGCGACTTACAATTGATTATTTAAACCAAAGCTCAAGGAATATGGACCAGCGTGATAATGTGACATAATTTAATTCACCGATGACGTTGAGGGACTAAAATTATGTATTTATATTCTTTTATTTTTCTCATTAATGCGTAAGGATCATTCTTTCTCAACTTGAATAAAATTATGACCTTGTTAGGAAGTTAGTACCCACTCTTGTTAGATTTCAAGAATCATGGGAATGTGGAGATTTATGAGGCTATAAATGCGTCGTAACTCCTACTTATATATTCACTGCAAGTAATGAATTAAACTCGATGATGTACTCTCTAAAAGACCTCCGCTATCACTTAATTTGGTGTTTCATTGTTGTATTTTGGAGTAAGAGAAACACTTGGTAATTCCACACAAATTCACTTCAATTCCATTCAAATTTGAAGTTTCACTTTTCTTAATTCAGTGACGGATCGTTACGATTTCGAACTGTGGGCGAAAGCCCAACTTAAAATAATAATAATAATAATGTTGTATTTATTGCTCAGGCGAAATTAGGACCGAAAGTTCCTCTCTTACATCTAACCTTTTACATTCAAAGTTAAAAGCAACCATGTCCTGAGCGGGACTCGAACTCGCGACCTTTGCACCGATTCCAAAAAAAAAAAAATAGCAGGCGGCCACGCTACCCAACTGTCTAACCCGGCCGGCTGCGGGGCTATCACCACATAGAGACATAAATTATATAAGCAAGTAAACCTACTCGTACAGTTATTTACTATGAAGGTTTATGATTACTCACTCAAGAGTAAATTGAGAAACTAACAAGTGGAGAAGATTTAGGCATGGTATGGTGGAATTGAGTCATGGAATAATCAGATAAAATACTTTTTCCCAATTTTTTACTTAAAAATGTCTATTTATTTACCCATATACTGAGAAATTTAGTACCTACTTCTAGTTAAATAAGTATAACAGAGGTTATACAAAATAATAATCTGGGGCAGCATTTATAAAGAGAGGTGACATCCTAAGAGTGCACTAGTTCCCATAATGTCCCAAACGTACGTCTTTAAAATATATCGTTCGTGTATTACCGTGATGTATGTATATCGCTACAGGCAACAGTAAATTTTAAAGCATATTAAAATAGAATGAGGAGTATATGAAGGCGGATGGGTTTCTTGAAGAAACAATCCGAAGAATTGAACGAGTGCAAAAGGGACGGTACATATACAACGGAGATGACTTTGGAGCGGAGGTGAGGTCATATGAGTCATCCTGTTTGTAAAGAGGACAAAGAATCGTTCCTCCTTCAAACGGAAGAAGTTTAAAGAAAGAACAGCCCGGAGTGTGCGGAATATGGATGGAGGAACGGGAGAGATCAAGAGATTCATAATAGTTTTGTTAGCCATCGTAGCCCGATAGTTTCGCTTTAACAATGGACAACATCCTATGTTCATCCTCCAAGCATGTTATCACGTTCGTTAAAATCGATCCCGTAATATCAGAAACGTAAAAGAGATACATACTCACAAACCATATGCACACATTTGCTGTTTATGTACATGTATATATACATATACAATACACAAATAACAGGAAATAAGGAAACGTATAGGAACACACAAAAGTACGAATAGAAAATGTGGAAAGAAAAGGTGTGTGACCTGATGATGTAACTTATGTAATGATTTTTTTTTTGTGGTAAAGGCAGCGTGTTATTTCATCTTTTAAATACGGATTTCCACGAAGTAGAACCAAAAACAGAATATTTTACTTTGGTATAGGGATGGAAGGAATCCTATAAATTCACATGAGAAAAAAGTTTTGTTCTCAGCCGGAAATCGAACCCGGACATTCGAGTTCAGGTCGAGCATGCTAACCTCTATACTTGGAATTAAATATGCTAAGTGGAGAGGAGGTGATGCTCAAGGGAAAGAGGGGAGACGGATAGTGAAGAAGGAGCGGGGGTAAGGGGTTGTGTGGAGAGAGATAAGAAGGGATAAAGGAAATTGGAATAAAGTTACCGCAAATTAATCAGGAAATTTCAACGTTCGCACTCCTAAAAGAGACCTCTCTCGTATCTATTGGCAAACATTGCTGTAGCCTTCCGATGAACCAATACGTTGACGAATTTAAACGACCTCGTTGGTACAATTTTCGCCTCTAACCTTAGGTCCATTGGACTAACAAATTATGACAAAATCTCATGAAATCAGTGAACAAATGTGAACGGTTTGGTGTGGAATACTGGTAAACAAAATTTACATGATGAACTAGATCACGATAGTACTACACGTCAAATCTCTCTGACGCATCAACACAGAGTATGAAAAAAATTGAAATGTGGGTATAGACTACTTGTTAAGTACAGGTATCACAAATGATTACTCATTCATTGAGTGCCTCAGTCGCGAAATATGTAACCAATATAGAAAAACAATTGAATAAATTATTTGGGTATGTGGTAGTTTGAAAACTCGGTGCATACTCATAAATATGGTATTACTTTCGGGTATCAAGGTTATTTGTTGTTGGGATAGGTAAAATGGATAATGGTGGGTATTTTTTAATTAGAAGTATTTTTTATTTCTTAAAAAAAACTTTTTACTACATTTAAGTGTTTTTCATTTTTTTGGGTAGAGTTTTAAATCCACCCACTTAAGCATCCTCTAATACAATCTTCTTTCAAATAAATTCTAGTTGGAGGCTCATCCGAGCTCTAATTTCCTGCTATCCTACTATTCCCTTCCTTTTATGTCTTTTCTTCCGGCCTGAAGGTATTATTCCTGAGCAGACTTGAAAGAACACCAGTAAAAATCTCTATGATAAAAAAAACGATTAAATTTGATTCTTCCATGGAAAAAATACATGCAAATCACTTTGCAGGTAGTTTTTTGAGAAATATATAAAAAAAAAGAAATACAAAGATTATAGATTATGCCATAATTAACAATTTATCTGTAATAAATTTACGCCGAATACGTGTGATTAATGTGGTAAAGTTTACATAAGAACTCTATGAAAAGTGTCACAATAATTAACATAAACAGATTCGCATTTATATTATGTAAAAAGCAACGTGCTAAACTTTGATTTACCATCTAACACCTTTGTTAACACCTAACTTTGGTTTGGCTAACTAAGTGAAAACGCACAAAATTTCTCATTATATATATATATAATTATTTTTGAGAGTCGTATGATTGCTTATTGGAAGATTTTTTAATCGTATTACCCTGGTAAAAATTAATTAGTGTTGCAACGGTAAAATAACAAAATATTAAAAATGTTAAGTAAATATACCGCATTATGTCCAATAAACCGCTTTGTGCTGGTGGTATAGGGGTTCTATAAGCGAATTATCTACAATAAATTAAATGTTTATCGGCCTGAATAACAAGTAGTTAACTATCCTTCTAACATGAAGACATTTTTAGCCCTGAAAAGTACTCATTAATTAGTAAAAAATAAAATTATTAATGAATTGTTATCTGAATCATATTGTTGCATTTTTCTGTTGAGCTTCCGAAAGTTAATTAAAAAATCTTATTGAAGAAGAAATAAATACAAGTAATTATGAGGTTACAACAAATCATCAGTCATGCTGACTTAATGTTGTATAAAACCTAGTTTCTGCTCACTTAATATATTTTCTGTGTGAGATCCGAGTTAATATTCAGTTACTACGGAGTTATTACACATAGTAATGGCCAATAAGAAATTTTTAATTGTGTCTAACTTTAATTTTTTAAGGAATATTCTCCTTTTGTTTCTCTCGACAGATATTAGTTCATAATGTATAAGAAATTCAATTGCTTTTGGTCTTCGAAGCCTTGATGTTATTGTTGCATAGTTTACAATATTATAAAATTGTTATTATGAATATATAGTATTAAATATTCAGCATTGGTATCTGTTAAAATGTTGTCAATTCGATGGCTCATTTGTTACATCATTATGAGGACCAAAGTTAATAAACGAAAGGAATGATGACACAAGGCCTGTGATTTTAAACACACTGGGAAATAGTTTTTATTTTAATTTAATGTGTACCACTCCCCTTTTTGAATTACTTTGAATTTATATTTACTTTCCGTTGGGTTTTTAGCCTCCATTTCTATCATTTGTGATGAGTGAACTTCTAGCTGTAACATTGAACAACTCTTTGTTATGCATGGCAATCTATAACCTACTTTTACTGGACTATGAAATTGTATGTCCAAAAAATCACGACACATTAATTTTATCTGACGGAGTTTATTCCTTAAAAGTTTTCTTAAATTGACTGCGTCCGATTAAGTACTGGTTACGATGTGGAAAATTATTTCTTCACCTACTAAACCAGAACAAGGTTCAATCACTCAAGTCTTGTCCTCCTGAAATTGTCTTTAAATGAGTTTTTTCGTGACAATACCTCACGGAATGAATTATGCGAAGCAGGAGTGATTTTATACGGGTTCAAGGCGTTGTTTTGGAGTGTTTACCAGAGATGACGTGAATATTTTGAGCGGGGTTATTTTTGGATACACAAACTAAGCATTACGAATACAGAATGAGGCACACCCGAGCCAATTTCTTGCCGGTTGGTGAAATGCACAATTCTCTCCTAGAGAATGCAACGTGGGTGGACGAGCGACCACATGATAAAATATTCAAGTAGCCAGTCAGACGTTTGAAAAGGAACACAATGCTATTTGTGACCAGAATATTAATCGCGATATGGACTCTTAGCAACCTCCATTCTTACCTGATTTTTCATAGTTCAATATTTTATATTGATTTTTTTTGCCGAGAAAGATCTTATTTAGGTATAATTACTAGTTATTATAGGTAATATTAAGGTAATATTCCTAGAATACAAAAAATATAGGTACTTAATTACTTTACATATTATTCATGAAGGTATAAAAGTGTCTCATATGACTGCATAGCGTATGTATAGCACTGCAAATCACTTTGAATAATTCAGAAGTCAGTCAAATTAGTAGTGAAAAATTTAAAATCACTTCAGCTTCACAAAATATCAACGCCTAATACTTCCTAAGATTTAAACAAGTCATTTTGAAAAGATCGTCTTCAATATACTGATAATGAAACATTCGTTTTCACAGGTTAAATTCTCTTAAAAAGAAAAATTTCCCAACTATGCCTGTTTATTAATAACAATTGAAATTTTAACTGCCAATTATGGTTTTGTACATAGCCATTATTTTGTACCTATACTCGGATTTTTAATTCCTTGCGAGTTCTTGTAAGTGAGGGGGTTCCGTTAGTACCAGCCGCATGTACTTAAACGCTTATATATCCGTTATAAGGGAGGCTCTTCTTTGAGATGAGGGCATTCCACTGGCCTCTTTCCAATCAACGACCTTCAGAGATGCTTTTTCATTTCATTCCAACATGTAAAATGATGACGATTTTTTCCTACTGGAAGTTCTTAAAAGTTGAAAAATTGATGGAGCGTAAAGCAAAATGATTGATTCACATACGGTTTGCTGAAATAATTTCCATTCCAGTGTGTGAAGCCCTCAGGAAACAACTGACGAAATAAAAGACTTATTTTTCAGGAAGAATGGAAATGTTGACTTCGCAGATTCTTTTTCCAAAAGGACACATATTTTATCGAGTACAAAGCAAATGATTCCTGATTATCTGAAGTCACACTTCATAACTTACACTCTGAGCTGGGAAATGGTCCATAAGTAACGGCCGTCATGCATGTGGGTCGAGGAAACACCAGCATTCCATCCGATCTCTCGCTCAGGAGGAGCCCTCAGACGTCTCCTAAATTGTCATCAGGTCCACTCTCCGACCGCTGTCCTTTCCCCTCCTCAAACTTTTCCACCCACACCCCTCCCCTCCTCGATAAATTCCCTTTTAAACACCCACACATCCATCTTTATTTCCTCTTCAATTGACAGCATACCGTTTTCCATGGGAACTCACTTCCAATCTTCCACTATCTTGCGTCCCTGGACTTAAATATTCTTAAAGTATATTCGCAGCATCCTCTTTGTTCAGCAATATCACCATGAAATATGAAACATGAAACATGAAATAAATGCGGACGCAGATATTTAAAATAATTATGGCCCAAAATCGACATTATGTACAACAATTCTGAGGTGAGCAATTGCAATGTTTTCTCACGCCATATAAAATTAAGGGTTAAAAACTAAGTATATATATATAAATATATAGTTTTCATTGTTAAACTATTGAAAAACATTTTAAAACTTTTATTGTTTTTATCCACAGATTTATTCCAATATTTTCATTATTTTTTAATTTTAAAAATTTAGTTTCAATTTTCCCAGTTTTTCATTCCAAAAAAATATCTACTTATCGTTTACTTCGATACAACCGTAAAAACCATAATTCTTTCATTATGACAGAATATTTTTGCAATAAATATATTAGTTACCCTATAAAAATTTGACCCATCACTAATATTTCTAAATCACGTGTTTTTGTGCGTAGCAACCGTGAATTTTTAAAATAATAACCGTGTTCATAATTTTAACTTGAAATCAATATGGTACATTCGCATATACTGCTAGAGTACGATCAGTTTTTCTGAAACCATTTCAATATTATATAAACTAAAACGAAACCTTAATTATATATCTATCCTTGTTTCAATTCCAGATAAGAAAGAGTTGAAAAAATAAGCGCAATCAATAACAGTTAAATCTCTGTAATTCTGTGCATCACCTTTTGAATTTCATGCGCCTTTACATTTTTTCAAAGGTGATATTTCGCAACAATAAGTTACTTAACAAAATGAATCATTCTCTCGATGGTTACAACCACTTTGGCGTCGTCCTCACCATTGAACAGTGATCCCACGCACAAAAGAAACGGGTAAACTAAAAAAAAGTGTCTTAAAAGGCAACGTGTTTTTTTCAACCTTTGAAAATGAATTTACACAAAATTGAGCCGAGAACAGTGTATCTTATGTCCGTCTTCATCTCGAAACATGCCGTACTATTTTATTCTCACAATTAAGCTGAAATAATTTGGAACCGACGACTGTGTATGATAAACATACGAATGAATCCTACTCCAAAGCTCTTTCACTATTTATAAGAGTGCTTTATCATCGAGGCTGGCAAAAATCAGGTTTTGGATCCACTCTTTATACTTGTAAAGTGCACCGGTAAGCATTCGGGTCATCCGGGAGAGGGGTACGGAGCAGCAACGTTTAGGGTCACCAGGAAAGAGCCTTATCCAACCAGCCAACAAGACTGATAGGCGAGGAAAAATCCCTTGGAATGGAAATGGGAGTCCCGTTCGGGTATTCCCCCATCACCTTCGGGATCTCCTTCCGCCCTGATGTTCCTTTTGCGGGGAGAGACGGTCGAGAGGACTTTCGGGTGTGGAGATGGGAAGGGTGTGTGCGGACGGGGAAAAAAGGATTTCCAGTAGAGGGCGAGAGTGGGGGGGGGGGAGGGGGAAGGGAATGCGGGGGGGAAGGGGCCGTGTCGCTTTGAAGCCAGATCGG
>WURS02038181.1:0-11351 GCA_011762765.2 Rhinocypha anisoptera
GTGACATTTGAATGTCGTTCTTGTTTCAAGTGATTCCGTCTGCTCCTGATATGAGAGCTAGAGAGCCTCTTTATTATCTTTTACTTTTTGAAAAATCGGATTCGTCACCGTGGATTAAGAACTATTTCAATGAGTGTTCACTTAGTCTAACCCTCGCGCACAGTAGCTGAAATGAGAATTCGAAAATAATCCATGGTGCCAGTAACCAATGCTACGAATATTTGGTTCTTCTACGCATTACTCTGCAATCCACCACAAGGGCCTGTGCAGGATTTTAAAAAAGAGAATATCATCATTATATTACTGGTAATCCAAAAAAGTTATGGTCTCACAATGAGGGAATATTTTGACATATTCAATGTCATTCCCATGGCATGCATTAGGGTATTAAAATATAAGTCCGAAAGGTGAGAATCATCATCAATGCCTATCAAACACATCTTAATTCAATGTATTCATAGAATTTTCTTCAATATTTGAAGTACAACATGAGCGAAACATGGAAAACATTACACGGTAGCACTTCATGGGTTTATCGGAGATTGAAATCTCTGTTTTTTAATTTTAATTGATGAGGTGCAAGGAGGAGGTAAAAGTAATAATTGCTATTGTGTCAAATGGAGCTTTTGATAAAAAGAAAGGGATACTGTAAAGTCACTTAGACTTTGAACTGAGAGAAATGCTGGCGAAATATTTTGCGTGGACGCTCTTCATGAAGCAGAGACGTCGACAGGAAGGAAGAAGAAAGAAGACTGCAGAGACATTTGAATTGTGGATTTGGAGAAGGATGAAAGAGATCAGTTGAATGGGAATGTGATGGAAGTGTGAGATGAATATGTGCTCCAAGAAGAGTTGGAGAAAATGAAACATTGATGGAAACTGTAAGATGCCGGAAAAATAAAAAGTTGTTGGGGCACACTGGTTGAGAATGGACTGACTGTTAGTGGAAGCTCTGGAAGGAATGGTTAAGCGAAGTAAAGGAAGAGAGAGTAAGCGTTGTCAGATAATGCATGGTTTGAAGAACGAAAGCAAGGTTACGGCGAAATGAATAGTCTGGCACAAGAAAGAATGGCACGGAGGACTGTCATATGTGAAGATTTACCAAAGTGCAGAACGCTGTAATAATTCTACACAAGTATGAAATAATATCCCACCGATATGCATTTTATACTACTATTTAATCCCTTCCGAATAACTAATGAAGAATCCAACGGAGAATTGTCGAAAAGGAATGAATGCGGAATTCACTTCCTGTAAGAAGAGGGAAACTTATAGGAATAAATCTGAGGCATGAGACGACACAGTAAAAATTGCATTTTAAGGACCTCTAGAAGAGAAGAACCCTGGATGGAGAATAGAGAAATTTTGGCTGAGAAGTAAGGAGTCGTGAAGAGATTGAAGAGTGACAGGATTTCAAGGAGAGCTTCCACAAACCTATCTTCGGGTTTAAAAATTATGATTGAATACAGATTTAGTTCAAGTCTAATCGATTCATTGTCCCTGATTAAATTCTTTTTTTTCTGGGTCCCGCAGAGCAACTCGGGGATTTTTCATCAGTAATATTATATATGGACGGAGAGGAAAACTAATGAAAAAGTGCTAAGAATGGTAGGGGAGGAGAGGCGATTGCTGCCTGAATTTCAAAGAAGGCAGGAAAGGCGGATGGAAGGGATACTCAAGAGGCAATGGGTTATTGAAGGTTATGATGGTGGGTAAAATGTTGGGTAAGTGAGGTGGGGGTAGGAAGAGGACAGGGATTTTGGACAGAATGATAGGTGGTGGGAAGTATGCAGATTTAAAGAGCGATTAAGTTAAGATGAAGCGGGGAAATGTAATCTGAGGCTCATCAAAGCCCACATTAACCGTTAGATTACCTTCCAATTCATTACTGGTTTTTCTCTCGTTCATCTCGCATCGATGGTTTCTATTGTTTCCTTGAATCCACTCCACTTACACTGCTCATGTTAAACCGTATGCCATAAAAAACTATCCCTCGGGCAGTCCCTATCATGTTAAGAGATTATAGTCAACGACCGCCCTGTCGGCCGAAGAAAATGCCACCCTCCGCTCCGAGTGATTCGCCTTGATAGCTTCCTACTCCGTTTAAACCATCTTATTCACGAGACCCATAGTCCACTATTTCTAATTTCGAAATGCAACAGGCACTCCAGACGAGTTATATTACGTTTTTGGATGCATCACTGCACTCCGATGAGACAAGCATCGTATTAACTTGCCAAGATTAGATTAGAGTATCGCGATACGTCGCTATGAAAAAACAATTAGGTGAGGTAATATTTTAGCTTTCTCATGATCGAACTACTCGCTTTTTAGTGGCAACTGTGTAGTGATCGTGCGCAAGCAAAAAACGCAAGCAGTACACTTGCGTTTGTTTTGAAATGGATTCAACAATTCGATCAATGAATGTTTAGGTTTTCTGATCTTTTTTCTCTGATTTTTTTGCAAATTTGTCAAGTACTACGAAATTTATCATTAAACTTCTGTGAAAATTTTCTATTAGGGTTTTGGTGAACTAGAACCTCAAAACTGAGTGAGGGGGCATAGGAAAACTGATATAAGAATTCATCAGGGTTCTTTACCATTGATGATGACGAAAGGTAATTAATCGGTGAAAGTAGGTTTTTTATGAGATTCACATTGGATTGGACCCGCTTCTTCCGAACTTAATCCCTCTTTAAATCCACATGCATCTAAACACCTATATCATTCAATCCAAAATCCATATTCTTTTTCTACCCCTACCTCCATTACCCAACATTCTCCCCTCCAATACAAACTTCAACAACCCTTACCTAACCTTACCTTACCTAACCTAACTTCTACCTAACCTTTTCTATCCATCGGCAAGCCCACCTATCAAAAACCTCCAATCAATATTTGCCATTAAAAGGTAGTAATTTCTATTTTGCAATATGAAAAAGTCTTGGTAATACGGAATCAAATTTATTTTGTGGAAATATTTTGGTGGTAAGCAAGCTGTCTTCTCTCTTTTGGATTAAGTATTCATTCATTAGTACTTCAATCCGAATATTGGTTGACTGCAGCCCAATGCAGGGCTGCATTTTCTAGGGAAGTATTTAATGTGGTAGTTTCCCTACGCCTTCCACATCGCAGTACTGCGGCCGATTCCGTGTACTTCACTCTCGCCCGTTAATGCCGGGACGATCCTCTTGATCTGCACCATCAGTGCCTACTGGTGAAACTGCTGCCTTCCACCAGAAGATGTGTTTTTCCCGAAAATTGGTGCAATTTCGAGACGACAAAATTTTCGTCGTCACCGAGGCTCGAACCGGCGACACTCCGGAAGCTTCAGTTTCGTAGTCCAGCGCGCTACCACTAGGCTACCTCCGCACACACTGGATAAGTATATAGTATATGTAATTGCCGGATGTTGTGAGGAAATTTGACGCTATAAAATTCAGGTACAATGATGACTGTCTCAAACCTTCTCTGCGTAATCTCGGCCGTAGACGGTGGTCATCAAAAATATCTTCTGTGTGTATTTTTTCTGAAATGCAATAGCCAAACTGATGGGTGTCCAAGAAAATGATGCTCATATTGATGAACAATATATTATTGCATACGTGTATTACATTTGATTCGAAGTCTTTACTCAAGATTTTGTGCCCAACATTCATCCATTTTAAAGGGAGAGTATTTCCTCTCTAGGAACGGGTAGAGAGAGGAATGAATGAAATGAAGAAAGGAATGAACCCATTGAGAATGTATTTTAATAAAAATGAGATCCCCAAAAGCACACTATCTGATGGTTTGTGTGATGTAATTATAATTTAGCCAAGTCTAAAAAATAAAATAACATAAAATTGAAGTATTATAATGAGTCTGGTTAAAAATATCTTACCTGCTTTTGTTCCATGATAAATATATAATTAACCGCTTGAAGTTACTCCATTAGTTCATTGATTGGGCAGGAATAATTATGATTGTGTTCATTCCTAAAAATTACCTACAGTTAATTAGAATTTCCCTTATGATTAGAAGATTAACTTTTTTTCCTCCCAATTTTTTATGATACTGGGGACTCCTTGTTGATTGGTTTTGGCATATATTTCGAAGACGGTGTGCCACCGCTGACGTCAAAGATTCAGTTATAAATAAATAATAAATGTCTATTTTTAGGGGAAAATTTATTCCCATGGAACCATACATATTTACAGATATATTTCGTACTTGTTTACAGTTTCTGAGTTTAGTCATAACTACACAAGGTCATGTAAACAAAAAGCTAAGAATACCAAGATTAACAAATTAGTTAAATTACAAGAAACAAAATTAACCCAGTCAAACAAAAATGCAAGAATACCAAAACACTGAGCATAGGTACAGATGGAAGCAGAGGTGCAAAACAAACAATAAGCAACCTATTCACTTGTTCATAATCCAAGTGGCGACCCTATATTTAAAACAAGCCAAGCTTTTTACACATTTTATTTGCACTGGAAAGGAGCACATATTTTACAAGAGGTCAAGAAATAGGATACGACATGCATGTTTGATTTGTAATGAGAAATATCTAGTTCCTCGGTTTGTCTTGTGTCTTTTCTCCCTTTCACTATAAATATAATAATGTGGTCATTAAGATTAGGATTTTCGTTGTTAAAAATAACTTTGTACATATATGTTGCCCTTCTGTCTTTTTAAATTTCTACAATTGGTGTTCAGCATAAAATGGAGTGCCATGTTCATCAAAGTTGATATTTAGGACCCCTACCTCGCGTCTTTGCGTTGGATTGCGAGGTAATACGCAGAAGTAGGATAAAACGTAAGCCACAGTTCTGGTAGTTCTGTATAGTTTAATACCTAATTCCTGGGAGCAATCGGCATATACAAGTGATCAGTAATCTATATGCGGCAATAAAACTGTGCACACCAGTTTCTTCCGTATTGGTACCGGGTGTAAATTTATCAAGTGTTTCAATCTGTATAGTGTGGTATGAACTTGAGACGTTTTTTATGTATCATTTCCACGAAAGGAGTCTGACAATCGTGATCTCGAGGCTAGTGACACATTTGGAATAATTTATATGTGCATCTTGTACAACTACCTTCGGAAGCAGGTGGAAGTCAGGCAAATAAAACATGCAATCCCCTGGGAAGGATTCGAACTCCCGACCTTTGGGTCAGTCAGCGAACGCGGTACTGACTCGGCTAAAATTAATTTTCGTGTAATATAAATTATGCGTGAATTCACATACGAAACCTTGCCTGATGTGTACACGCCCCTTTCACACGTCCTTACCAAGGCTTTCGGGGTATCTCGCATATGTACTAGACGTAATTATGAAATCGATATGCTTTCAAAACACAATATTGAACAGAATTAATATGGAAATTTTCCGGAATTAAGTCGTATGCGGAGCTTTGGCCATTTATTGGTTTTAGAATATTCGGCACTTAATCACGATACAATAATAGAAGCCATTTTAAGTATGACATATGAAGGTAGGCAGGAAGTAGATGCAATTCGAAAAATGGGATTGCAGCGCATAGGAAACAAAATGACATTTGCCGAATCTGTTAAACATTTGGATGCCACAAAAACTAAGAAACTGGCCCGGAGAAAACATTTCAGAAATTTGCGGAATTAAAATTTGGGATTCATAAAAAGGTTACTTGGAAAATGTTCTGAGGAGGTAACATAAAACTCTGTTATTTTTCACTTGTTACGCCCAAACTAAAGCATGCTGCGAGCATGTGAGAGCCTCACTGGGTAGTTTCAGTAATGGAATTAGATCGAGTACAAGTTAAACAAGCTAGATTTGGGAAAAGCTGTTATGATCATCATGCTTCTGGAGGAATTACTTTGGAACCCGCTCGTAGATCGTAGGTTGAAATAAAGGTTAAATTTACTAAGCAACTTTGAAGATTTCTTCAACTGAAGACTTTATAGACGTTTGATCAAAAATGAGTTTGTTTTTTTTAATAGTAAATAATTAAGCATGTGTTCACGTGCCAGGTGTTGACACGACCCCTGCCACCCGCCCTTGCGACGTCTCGCAGGGAGTTTTGTATATACCACAATAATCAGCCTTCCGGAAATACCTTCTAGACGAGAACTACGCAATACCGAAGTCCCAAGGGCCACCGGTGTGTTAGCGAAACAAGGTTAACCCAACGAGGAGAAGTCATAGCCAGCGCCGTTGACGGTCAGCGCAAAGCGTCGCTCCCGACGCGATCCCCTTTCCCCCGCCGCTCTGAAGGAAGTCGACGGGGTAACTCGGTGGATTTCCTTGGTTGGGACGGGTTGCACAAGACCACCGCTAAGTCCCTCTTACACCTTCGGCTCTCGAAGTCGTACAGCCAGGATCGACACCCACCTCACGCCCCCTCCCTTCGGCGGAGGGGTCCGAAGTCTCCTGTGTGCATACTTCTACAACAAAGAAATACTCTGCAGACCACATGAAGAGCGTGTGGCAGGGGGCAGGTCAACTCACCAGACATAAATAAAAAAATATTCACCACGCAAGAAGATCCTCACATACGAAACAATAAGTAACACAACATTATTCAATTCTTAGGGCGACAATATTATCGATATAGGCATTACATTATAGACGCATACAAAATGGCTAAAAAATGTGTACACTAACTATCCTAATCACCCTCTTCGCGTTCATATCTACTTTGACCTCTGATCATACAAGGAAAAAATGGAATGGAATTTTAAATCCATCCGTGAGTTTACGTTCCAGTTCTTACTGGGTATAAAAAAATTATTTATGTGGAAACTGATGAGCATGTTTTTCACGTCCACCCTCTCCTCTCCAAATGATGGTCTTCCACAAAGTTCTGTCTGTACCTATTCTTCCCTGTTTTTTATATGATTTTGATATCTTCTGGATAGTTGCCTCCCAACATTTTACATCGTAATTGTAGCCTGTATTTCAGGATTTCAGTAGTGTCTCTCAACCTAATTTTTCCAATAACGTCGTGGCATTTCTACGCTGTAGACCGCACGTACTGTAGATTTGTGAAAGTTTTCTATGATCGACGTAGCATTGTATCTCAGGATACCTGTATTATTGGGGGAATTAGGCTGGGATCCACTCGTTGATCTTAGGTTAAAATACAGGATAAATTTGCTGTGCAATTTTAAGGCAGATCACTTTAGCCAAGAAGTTAGTCTTATTACGAACCCTGTGTTCCACTGTAGATCACACGGCAGAAAAAATCAAAGAATAATAGTGTAGGTTAGAGTTTTCCTTGTACGATTATAGAACTGAAGAGATATTGTCGAAGATCAAAGTATTATGGTAATAAGTACCAATGGTAATAAGTACCAATGGTAATTAGGAGGTTAGATAGCGTATTTCGTGGTCTCTTGCATCCGTGCTATACCTTGCTGTAGAGTATGACTTGGATCCTCTACGAATAGAATATTAATGAATAATTCGGTGCTCCCGCATGAAAGGTGTTGTACTGAATAAATATGCATGCGAACACATGGGAATGCATTCCTGGTGTAGCCTCCAGGCCCCTACCCATCCCTCATCCCCCCTTGGTTTCACTATATATACTGTGTTTTTGACTTTGTTTTTTTCTTTTACCTGAGGTACAGTGAGCTGAAACGCGGCGTACAAAATATATTATACTGTGGGAAAGTACCACATCTTTCTTTTCAATATGTGTTCCTTCCACTACATAAAACCTGAATCAGCAATACTTTTTCAAAAAAGATAAGGGATCCTTTTTTGTAGATGAGATTAAGACGAACTACATTTGAATTTAAGCTTCTCAATTACGAAGCATAGTTTTCATGTTTCAGGTGAAATACGTATATAGTTTAATCAACATGAATGGGTTTTATAAAAATATCTCGCGCAATATTTATCGTATGTAAAAAGTTAGCATACAAAAGTTGATTAATATCTAAAAAAATGTGTTCCTCTGTTTTTTTCGACTAAATTGAAACTATCGAAGTTATTTCGTTATTATTGGACGCGCATGTCCAATTCTTCACAAATACGGCGCGCCGTATGGGTGGGCGAGGAGGGGGGGTGGGGCGGAGGGGAGCGAATGCATGCCCCTCCTTGTGCACCAGCAAGGAACCGGTATTTCCAACAACCTTACCCCTCACTTCTCCCCCGTATGCGGGGTGTGAGGGTTGAGTGAGGGGGGTTGGGGGGGGCATCTACTTTCTCTAGCCATCCATCTATTTCATTTTAAGGCGACGACGCCCGCACCACGTTCTCACCTCGTGTCTAATACTGCGTGTTGTCGTCACACCCTACGTGTACGGAGTGTGCCAGCATCGT
Organism: Rhinocypha anisoptera; assembly: GCA_011762765.2. Classification (NCBI taxonomy): domain Eukaryota; kingdom Metazoa; phylum Arthropoda; class Insecta; order Odonata; family Chlorocyphidae; genus Rhinocypha; species Rhinocypha anisoptera. The sequence goes on from WURS02038181.1 coordinate 8,298, forward strand.
AAGAGTAGACCTGAGAACAAAAAGAAATAAAAATAGCCTTTCCACTAGTCGGGTTGATTCGTTGGTCCCTGGCCTTTTTCATGAAGCTCTAGTTCAGGGGTCCCCAAGCCTTTTATCCCTTCGACCCCTTAAGAGAATATTTGCCTTCTTATCGACCCCCAGGTTTATTACACAAAAATATCAAATAATTTTTTGCATTTCTGATATTAAGCAACAAGGAGACCTGCATAACAACCCAACTAAGGAATTTATGGTTCCCATATCTTATAAAATCCACCCAATTACATTAACAGAAAAAAGGAGATATTTTTCACTATTGTTATAATCTTAAACAATAATAACAAAATTTTGGATACATGAAAATTTGCTTATATTTCTTAAATCTTAAGTGTCATAATACGTAAAATACACAATTAACACACGCAAAATAAACATAGGCACAAAAATATAAAATGACTCACCAGTTTTTTTGAATCTTCATCAGACAGGAGATTAGACGAAACTCAAATATATATAGACTTACATATACTGATTTGTGTACTCGTACACAGGCATACGTAAATTACGTAAAATTTACCCATAAATATATTAAGCATAACAAAATAATAAATATTTGTATAGATCAGTAAAGAAAAATAATAAAAGAAGAATAAATAAATAATAAATTAAAATAATAAAATTAAATTATCAATAAATGTGTAAATAAAATATAAAAAAATTTAAAAAAAAATTATTCGTGATATTATACTGTAAAATGTTAGGTATAATTAATTATAAACCGATATGACCACGGAACGGAAGAAATCCTCTTCGAATCTTGGGTCACGGAGTGGAATCTCCTATTTACAAACGATGACGATTTTGTTTCGAGTTTCCAAGTGACACTCTCGGGGAGATTGCCCTCCCCCGCCCCCTCTCCCCTTGCGAATCAATCATTCGACGACTTCTTCCTTAGGCAACAGAACACGGACTATCTCCTTCCTACTCACGGCCACCGTCTGGAAGAGGTCGAGCGACTTATCGCCGAGGAGTGCGATGACATTAATTAATTGCATATCGAGAGATGAAGAGATCAAGGAGAGGGATCATTGAAGGGGGGTGGAGGGTATTGACGTAAGTCCTTCTGTGGAATGACGAAAATGCTTTCATTCTTTTTGCCTACTCCGCTTTGTAGGGGAGCGCGATAATCGATCGCTTCAACGATATATCTCCTACGCGAAAGGGGTAAACTTGCTTTGAAAAATTTTCCATTTTTTTATAACTCTCCTGTTATATTTCGAAACTCTTCGTCAGACTTTGACCCAGGATTACAATACTCCATTGCTTCTACCTCACCTGCTTCTATCTCCATGTGTTTCTCTAAAATGTTCAATATTTGAAGTTTTCAATTCGTGATTCTACTATTTGGACTCTCAGCCACCTTTCAGCTTTTGTGATATACATTTCCGAATAAATTTAAATGAATATTTCATCCATGGCAATTCTAAGTCTCCTCTTAATGATCTTAGACGTTTAATATGGGCCCTAAAACAGTCTATAAAATAGAATAGATGTATTAATAAATGGCCCTAATTTCGTTTGAGGTTACGAGTTTTGAAATTGTGGAACATTGGATTCCATTTATTTTACGAGTAAAAGAGCTGAGGCGCAACCGCTTGAAAAGAACTCGCAACTCAAACGAGTGTTTCAAGTTCAAACTTGAAATATTCTCCTGGAAATCACTGATTACTCTCAAATAGGTGATATTCTAGACAACTAGAAATTTTCTGAAAAATCAAGGAACACGACACTGCAGGAACCGGTTCCATTTCCGGAACACATTGATTTTACAGAGTACGGTGTTATGGTAAGGTGAGCTTCTTCGTGCCCTTTAAACTGATAAGATGACCTTTGGGTCTAAACCTTTATGCTTTTTTAACGCTGAAATGCTTATAAATTGTAAGCTTACTAAAGAAAATTAGTATCTTTTGTAGGCTTACTACTAATACTATCATCTCTATTTTGGTGTTTATATCAAAAGTTTCGTGTTTGAGCTGGAAGGCGAAAAAATGGGCACTTTATATGTTTTTTCCCCGAGAATAGGCGAAAAAAATACTTGTTTTATACCATACCATGCAGCATAGTGAAGTTAAAATTGTGTATCAATTACGTTTAGATTGATTTGGCCATTTTATTGTAACCGAAGTTTAAACATGGGTATCCATAATTTTCAGTCCGATAGTATTATGTTCTTCTGCCTATAATTATTAAAAGTAAGCGTGTTATATTAGTAATTTATAAATCTAATCTTTTCATGCTAGCGATTCCCGCATTTTACTGACATTTATTCAAGTTCTTCCCTCAAATTATAGATGTCAGAATCTAGTCGCGAAAGTTTCACATGACTGCCCTGCGCATATGGTCATCAAAGGCCGTTCAAGCGCCACCATCTTTCAGAGCGTATCCGCATCAGCTTTCACGACCAAACAATGCTGTGATTCTTCATCTACATCTACAAAATACCCTGACGGCCTCCCCAAGGTCGTGTGGTAGGGGGTCAGTACACATCAGGAATGCATTGTTATTATCAAACATACATAATTGTTTAGCACTAAAGCAACACTACACCTTTCATGCTAATAATTTTAATGATCCATTCATGCAGTATCAATCATATCGGTTATAGGAAAGTGTAACTCGCATGCAAGAAACTACGTACTACAATAACTATCCTCCTAGAGTCCGACCGCCTTTCTCTGTCCTCAGCTACCCCCACTCCGGGCTCCTTCCTTCCCCTGCCAGCGTCACGTCTTCGTAGTTGCCAGGTCTTGTCGTTTCGGTTCTCTCTCGGTTTTGTGCTCTTATGTTTATTTGTTAACATAGGGAGTTAAATGTAAATTTCCATGTTAAACACGCCAACAAAGAAGTTTATTAATATTAATATGTTATATTAAGATTCCTGCGTCGGTGTGAGGAAAACTGGCAACACTGCTTGCCTCTCCTCCAGTGCGTGAGTGAGAGAGTAAAGAAGGGGAGGTAAGGCTGGGAGGAGGGGTAGGTAATCGTAACTCCACC
>WURS02038192.1:0-11350 GCA_011762765.2 Rhinocypha anisoptera
GGGCCAATTCATTTCCCTGTGCCGCCTGTGGTTTCCCACTAAGATGTGGTACCCGAAAAATCACTCAGCTTGGGTTTGGCTGCAGGTGTCCGGAGGGTCGTCACCCGGTCTCGAACCCGGGTCCCCGGTCAGTAGCCAAGCACTCTACCCATTAATCCTCCTAATCTTTTATAAATTTTTAAATCTATTTTAGAGCGGTTTATTTAGCGTATTGTCCGCTAAACGAGGGAATCCATAAACCTGCTATTTTGGCTTTCTATCTCTCTTACTTTGTGAAATTGATTGGACTGCCCTATCTAGTTTAGGGTACCAATAATTGACTAAACTTCACTGTCCAAATCAGCGGATCTATGTTTTTAATAACTGTAATCTTTCATTATCTCCTAATCGCTCTATCGTCCCCCAAAATGAGTTCTGTGGTCATCGCTGTAATATCCTTAGTCTACTATAGCAATTTTTAACTAATCATGCTGCCCTGCACTATCCCTCAATATCTTTTGTGAATTGAGTGAAATATTGAGTTTTTTCATATAAGAAAAGGAGAAGTGTCGAAATGCTTCCGTAATTGTTAACACGAATCACGTCAGGCATTGTTTGACTGTCGGTTTGGTCTATCAAAAACTCCCCGGGACCACGGAAAGCTTTTCATATGGAGAAGAGCGGAACGGGGGCGAGAGAAATTTTTCTTAGCGTATTGCGCGTCGCCCAAGAGTCCCGATGGGCCATTCGTCACAGCGTCTTTGACCGATTGGCACCGCGGTCACTTCCGGAAGAGACTTGCCCGCATGACCCCGACCAATAAGGGGATGGAGGCGAGGAGGGGGGAAGGAGGGGATTTGAGGAACTTCCCTTAGCCTCTTCGCAGACAAAAGTAATCCTCCAACGGGATCGGTAAGTCGTGTCAGAGGGGCTAAAAATACTAAAAAGGAGAATAAGCTTTAGCTCACAGATGAATGAAATGCGGTAGATTTAGTGGGATAGCGCGGTAAGAGGAGAGGAGGCCGTGAAATAGGTCGCCGTTGACGGCAAGCGAGCAGGAAAGACGCTGTCCCGGCGAAAGAGATGACGAAGTTCTCTTTCAGGAAAGCGGGTGGAATTCTAGGAAGTTTCCCGTAAACTTTTCAACTAGCCCCCGACTCTTGGAGTTTCGCAAACCAGGAATATAGATGTAAAGCGATAATTTAAACGTCTTGAGCTAATACCTCGTGATGAAGTTGGATATATTTTATTTGAAATATCTCGAGCTCGTATTGGATTAACATGTCACTTGGCGTGTAAATGATATTGCCCTTTTCAGGAAATCGTTACCTGCTGTATTTCCTCAAGCGGAGGCAATGTTCCCGTGAATAAATGGAGGAAAAAGACTTGAAAATTTCATGAGTATGGCTTAGGAATCGAAGTTCTTTGTGGTATATTAGAAATCCCACTTCAGGTGAATCTGTCTCGTCTTAAGTGCTGAGTATATTCGCTTCTATGACGAATCAAGCCATTTAAATTCTATCGATATATCGACTTGGAAACAGCAAAATTTTTTTCATAGTAATTTTTACGTGGGATTCACAAAAGCCAAACTCTCAAGGTATTTGTGATTGCAGTACTATTTGGTGTTGTTCCAACAATGATGTTTTGTCGAACCTTGTCTGAGAAAAATTCACAATATGACGACGCAATTCTGGCAACATTTTTATGTATTTGGATTAATATTCCAGGTTGTAGGTCATCTGCATATTTAACTACTTAGTAAGTAAATTTTTATTACGCCTCGTGGTTGCTTGATACATTTCTTTATTGTAAAACGAATAGCTATGTGCTTTAAAAGGAACAAATTGGAGTAAACATTGAATTTGAATTCCATTTATAAAAATATTTTATTTCCGCTGGCAAGAACCCCTACAATTCTTCATTGGATATTAAATTCTTTGGATTGTTTAAAAAATGTTAGCTTCTAGGACCCAAGATGAGAGGAAGCTTCAAAAGTACGGGAAAAAATAGCTGTTAAAAGGAAAATGGGTTCCATTATGATTTCCGCTCTAGTGTGATTACGAGGATTAGTACATGAGGGAATCAAATATTATTTTATATCGTCTCATCCGACAATAGATGTCCCTCAGCACCAGAAGAGAGTATAGGAGATTGATATTTTGAGAACATTTCGTTTTTCTATGGGGCCTTCTCTAAATAAAAAAATATCGTCCTGGATTTTCCAATAATTTCTATAAAGTGCTTTGGCGTGGATGTTTTCCAATTTGATTCCTCAAGAATCGAGAAAGATGCCGTTTTATTTTCACTCTACTTCCCATCCATCTTCCCTCTTGGCAAATATAAGCTTCTCTAAACCATAAATGATTACCCTTCAAAGTCTATTTCCGTTTTCAAACCATATCTTCAGTAAACCTAGAGAAGTTCATTTACGTGGCAAACGTTGGCCGGATTTGACCAAGAATCAATATCGCTTTATTCGACTTAAATTGGAATTCTTAGTGTAGCTTGTATTTTATACTCGAGAATTAGAATTAGAGACTAAAAATATACAAAAGGACCACCATTTTGTCATCCAATTTAAAAAATAAAGGATGGCGTTGTTAAAGTACAGTACATTCCACCATCATTGTATTTTTATAGCCCATCATAACTTTTGCAATTGGAAGATCTAATGTTTACCATTAAATTTATTTTCAACCTTAAGAGACATTAGCTCCACATGAAGAAATATATATATATATAATTGACTATCGAAACATTAATTTCACCGTCTCACTCTTCACCAAAATTTCGAAGACAGTATGAAGACCCGTTTTTATTTAATAAATGTCCAAAATTGAAGGGAAACTTTTATGCACAATTGTACAACGTGGGAAGTTTTATAATCATCTGGATGAACCCATGTTACGAATGTGTCGACCCTTAGATAATAACAGAACGACCCTTATTCACTTAAAAGTCTGCAGCCTATACTTGTAGAATGTAGACCGGTTTACTGCAGAATGTAACACAGCTGCATGTGACAGGCATTTCCAAACAATTCAGTTTATTTTCGGAGTTAGACTGGCGTAATACGGAGAGTCTTCCTCTTTTTTTTCATTTTCCACTCGCCGTCCACTTGGCGTATGTATCTAAGAACTGCTTGCGATTGCTCAATCCATTCGCTAATGATTTTTCTCAGGGAGTGCGTTTCTCTTTCTCTCCAGGCCACTCTAAAGAGAAGAGCGAGAAACGTCAGCGAAAATGTTTCGAGTCTTCGAAAGAATGAAATTCCCCACACCATCTCCTCTCTTTGCCTTCTTTGTTCTCTTTGCCGCATCCCACCCCACCCCACCCCTTTTTCCTCCAACATGGTGGGTCCGTTGCTTTTTTTTCTTTTTTTTTATTCGCCTCCCCTCTCTCCTCTATCCCTCGCTTCCCGTGGAGAGATAGAGAGTAGAGAATATTTCTTAACCCTCGCCGAATCTTCCGAAAACCTCTTGCTCGGGAAAGTCGGAAAGTTTTCCGCCGTTGTTGTTGACGAGTCTGGGGTGTCTTAAGGAAAACAAAAGGCAAAAAAAATCCACGGCTCATTTAATCATCGCTTTATTTTATTTTGAAATTTCGCGCTCTCTGGTGTCTGGTTATTATGAAACTTCTCTTTATCTCCCGGAACGAGGTAAAAGAAAATGGGCGCAGATACATAGAGAGCGAGAGAGAGAGGGGGAGGAGCCGAAAAAAAAGGACGGAGAACGAAATTACAAAGAGTCTTCATTCCTGCGGATGGTAGGGATTTTTGACGACGGATGACACGCAAGCCTCTCTTTTTCTCTTTTTTTCGCACATTCTAGTCCGACCCGTCGCATCCTTCTGTCCTTTCTTATTTTAATTGCGCAAAGTTTCCCTCGCCGACCCTTCACAAAAGAAGATAATGAAACCCTCGATTCTGTACGGGGCAGGCTCCCTCCTTTTTGCTCCGGTGGGAAATCGCCGTCTCTTCGGGCCGGGATAACATTTTTAATCCCGTCGGTAATTCGTGGTGTCCTACCATACTTCCTTCGCGACTTCCATTCCATCTATCTGCCGTGTGTCCTATTAAAATAAAAAAGAACAAACACTTCTTGGATTTTTTGAGTGCTCTTCCAATGCGTTTTTGGAACAAGTTCTCCAACCCCTCCCCCTCCTCCACCGTATATTAAAGCTCCATTTCGGGGTGTGATTCTTGGATGGCGTCTATGACTCCTCACCGATGGGACGAGATTTGATATTCTTTTATCTTTTTTTGCGAGCGCACGCTGAAAGAATTTCTGTACGGCGCGGCGGTTTGCGGAATATCACTCCCTTGTAAGTTTCATTGTTTTCTCCCCACTTCCCCCAACCGGGCGTCAGAAACTGCCTTCCGTGTAGACCCTTCCAAATATCTACTCCTCTGAGGGAGTTGAGAGAGTACGGTTTAACGCGTCCATTACACGGGAAAGGAGTTTTACCGCGCGAGACACTGCTATTATCCATCCGTTATATGAGGTGTGAGTCTTCTCGAGCGACGATTTGAAAGCGCCGTCGAACGACTGAGATACGGACTCCAAATTTCCGCCCCGTCTCCCCCTGCGATTTGTCAGAAGCTATCACCTGAGGCAGTAAAGTGATTTTGATACTCCTCGGAACAGTTAAGAGTTTCGGAGGAAAATTTAATTCCTGGGAATCGGCAAGTGTTTCCCGCGCGTCTATCAGGATTTTGAAACCTTCGCCGATCTCGCTTTGGCCCTGGAAGGTTACCCTGGTCATTTCTCGGAAACATGATGGAGCTTTATGTCGAGCTAACAGCGCTCCCTCCAACAAAGTGTTGCCAAATGCAATAAAAGATTAAAACAGTCTCCTCTCACTTGAACGCAAAAGCCCCGTTCGTTGGAGTATTGCTGCGCTCTAATGGGAATTCTAAGGGGTTTCAATGTATTGAACGCACACGACATGAAGACACACGATCTCTGTGTAGGTATCCATGTCATAAAGACGGGACTTCGACGTTGGCACTATATTTTCTATGCTGTGGAAAAGGCGTGGTAAGGTATTTTTTTAATCATCTCTATCATCGGAATGACCATTTGATAATTTCAGGCTTAATTTTGTGGAATTTTCTGTAACAAAAGTACATTTTTATTTATCTATTATGTTTCTCTTTATATATTAATATTTGATTCTCATGTTTAACTTAAATTGAATATTTACTGATTAAATCAAATTTAGGATATTTCAATTGGAATTTTTAAGGAGGCAATTTTTTGTTGGCCGTTTCGCAATTGCGTAGTGACAGTAACAGAGATAAACACTCTGTATGCTCTGTGCAAGACCTTTCACTGAATTACAAATTTTCAATAAATATATAAGCAATGCTTTATGAAGGCGGCCAGCCTTTGATATAAATTAAGGTAGCTTCATATTGTCTGGCTAAACTCGGTATGTCGTAAAGAATTAGACTGCTTTCAAAAATATTTTCCTTTAGTAAACTTCTATACTATTTGAAGTGCGTAATTTCACGCATGATGAGGTGAAATTGGAACTTATTAATGACAAAGAGACGGCACTTTTCCACTGTTTAATTTCCATTTCTTTGTCATTAATGTATACAATTTCACTAAAGATAATATCTGCGTCGAAATAATAATTCTCACGCAATAATATGAAAAAATAGTATCAGCAATCCTTTTGTGAAGGTTGTGCTGTCCAGTTTTGTGCCTCGATAAAGACTTACTTGAAAAATCGTGGATTCTATGATATAAAAATTTCAATGCACGTATTTACTGAGTAGAACATTTTTAATATTATCAATGTATGATATTGGCATAATTTTCGTCATTAGTTGGTCATTATATGATATATAAGATATGATCATTATAAGATGGTCATCTTTAGATGATATTATAAGATATATTTCAGGCGTTACTTGGTATAATTCTTTCATTATCAAAGGTTTGAGGAAAACACTGCAATTCCACATTAAAATATGTTTATTATACTTTATGTGGAATAAATATATTTTTATGTGGACTTGAAGTGTTTTCCTCAAACCTTTCAGATGGTCATTAGTTCAATTATCATTAAGTCGTCGGTTTTCAAAAAGAAAATTATTTTATTGAAGAAATTGAAGCCTTCCACCTCAATGCACTGTAGCGTTTATGCCCTCATAGCTGTGCTGTTTCATCGCTTTTCATTTGGCCATTGTATGTACTCATTCCAATCAATTATTGTCTAAATAGATCTACCGTATCTCGGGTAGTGTCCATCTGGTTCGTCTTTTCTTTTTGCGCTCTTTATTATCCTTTTCTCTTATAGTTCTACGTGCTTGCCATGTCTCATTTGGACTGTGTATTTGAACTACAGCATCAGCCTCCTTGACCAGGTTTTGAAAGCTTCCAGTCCTCTCTGGTCTACTTTATCAGTGATCCATGTCTTAGGCAAATGGAGTTTCACACAATAGTCCATTGCGGTCACGTAAGTTAGCAATATTTCTCCTAGGACATTTTAAATTCAATTAATATATAATAGAATAAAAGAATATACCCACAGGATTAGGATCAAACTATAAAGACGTGAGGAATTCACTTTCCGGTTAAGGCAGGATAAAATGACATCATTAGCAAATTAACACGACCGGTATACACGATAATCGTCGTCATCGTTAAATTTATTTGGTAAATATACAAGGTATAGAAACTAAGATTGTTTATCATGCAATTTCACCAAGTGGCGGCCTCCTTAGAGAAGTATTTATTAACAGCGTTTTCGCTCCAACCATTCATACATTGTCTACATTTCAGCGTGTCGGTTATCGGTAAATTTTTTCTTTCCCTTTCAAGGAAATTTTTGTTTTCCTCTTTATTTTTATTAACAACTGTATCCCAGAAAAAGTATAACACTCATCCATGTACTGTGTTAACCTCTTGGAGATTTTGAAAAAAACCTAGTCGCCGTAATTTACACGGAAATAATGCCAACGAAAGGAGTGCTGATGAGACCTCCATCGGTGGAAGCGAAAACACAGAAAAGGTCTCGAGCAGACTTCATGGTGAGTAGTAAATTTCGCGGTAAAGAAACCGCATCACCCAGTGATATGACGACGATTTCGTGATCCCCCTCTGAAACTCGCCGTGGGCTATCGCGTGGAAAACGTTCATCCCCCCTTTCGGGAATCACGTGGAAGATATGGACACTGAGAGCGAGGGTGTTCACTCTTTAAGCCCTCCCACCCGCGGCGAGAAGAGAGGTTGGCGGGTGGGCGGGCCACGGGATTCCATTTTTCGCAATCAACAGTTTTATTTCTTTTTATAGTTTACAGTCGTAGACAAGATTTATGTATGCGTACGCGTTCGTGAGGAAGACAGTGATTGAAAGTTACTAAAAATTAAATAAATTGGACTGAAGGAAACATTTTGTAGAAAATCGAAAGGAAACTTCTCTTTCCTGCTTTTCATTTGTATTCGTTTTACGAATGAAAAACGAGTGCCCCACTGAAAATCATATACCCTTATAAAATTATATTGAGTATTTTCTAGATGGCTCTTATAATCCGATTTAATGAATGGGTGTGGCTGGTGGTGTGTGATTTTTAACTTGAAAAAAAATATTCACAGCTAATTAAAGTGAGGAGGAAGGCGTGAGAATAAAAAAAATGACAGTCATCCGATAAGCGAAGTACACTGAAAAAATAGAATCTCCCGAGAGGACCTTAGGTACCTACGTACTCCTTTAGTGCACTTGAAATGAGCCTTTCGTGTCCTTCAGGTAAATTGGATGGTGGAAGAAGCCATTTTTAGACACACCTTAAGAGGAGTTCATTGTCCTCTCTATGCAAATACTCAATACTAAGATGAATTTTTTCCTGTAACTGTAACCTTAATCGCTGATTCTGCTTTAACATATTTCAATGTATATTAACATATTTTCCGTGTATGCATGTACATGTTGTTATTTGATGTATTTTGATGAAACCATTGGTCAATCAACATATATTCTTAATATTTATACGGATACTCACAACAGTTTGAAGTATATTGCAAGTATACTCGAAATATCGCAATAAAAATAGAACCTTCAACTGAAGAAATAGATTAAAATAGCCATCCTCTGCTCTGCATTATGAAAAAAATTTAAAAAAACAAGTGTACTCCTATAACAGGTTTTAATGTTGTATTTCATTCTCACCGGTAACTTCGCCCTGTACATCCTTCAATAAAGTCAATAGTAATAGACACCTTCTATTAGGCATGCCCTAAAACACGTTATAATTGAAAATTGAGACCTCATAGGCTATTTTGGTCATTTTGAGGTTTTGGGTCGTTGATAAATTGCATTAAGCATTCAAAGAACAAAAGCTTTAATCACAAAAGAGTTGAGTAAAAATAGCTGAAAATATTCGTATGATGAATAATTTCTGATTTTTAGGAGCCGTCGGTTGAAAATCACCTTCATTCTGAACCGCTGCGTTTATTTTATGCAAGCAAATAGATTTTGTATTTTGCATGAATAATATATATTGATATGCCTTTAGAAGTCAGGTTAAATCTCGTATGGGAGTAGAATATGACTTTTGATGATTAGCTATGACGTTTAGTTCTTCGTATCTAATATTGATTAAATATAAAAATCTATTGCCACAAATGTTTACAGTGTAAATAATTTGTTGCATAAAACCCAAATACAACTGTCATAAAACTTTGCGAGATCTGATAGTAATTTTTAGTAACCTCTGATGGTCATTTTACAGAAAAAGGTATGTGGCTCTGGAATTTCACAAAAGAACCATTATTAAAATACGTTGATAAATTATTAATCTTACGTATCATGTTTGACAGAAGTTTTCATTGTAAATGTTTTCTTTATATCCAAGTTTATTATTAAGCAAGCATTTATAATATAAAAAACGAGTTTCTATAAGGTTTTTTTTAAGTAGTCAAGAATAAATTAGTACGACTATGTATTATTACCAAGTTCATGAATAAAACTTATTATTGTAAACGTAAATGGACCTTTTAATAGTACCACAAAGTACTCAAGCACTTTCACCACTGGAGTTACTTTGCAGTATTTTTGTGGTTAAACCCATACTAGTGAATAAATTTTAGGCAAAATGTAAACATTCCTTTCTTGAAACTTGTAAATAGCGTAAACATGTTTTTCATTCTTTTTTAACATTATAGTTATTGTTGAAAACCAATGTGGAGATTAATGAGAAAAATCATAACAACCAAAGCTGAGAAAAGACCCAAAAATCTCTACTTGGTCCGCCTAAACTTTAAAATGTCGTTTAAATGATGCAACCGAATGAAATAACATTCTACATCATAATGTAAAACTTTCGTATTATTTCCTTGAAATCCTCTGCCCTTTTTAAGCGATACTAATTTACATGAGAGGAGGAGAGGATTCTGTAAGGCCACAGCGTAATGTTGTGTTTAGTGTTCAAGGTTCCATTACCTTTAGCGGAGAGCTATACTTAGGTATTTCAAGCCCTGGTTGTGCTGTTCGGAGAGTACTTCAAGCCCCGCATTTTTTCTTTCGTGGAAAGTTTGGAGTACCTTCCATCGACTCCTCTGCAAACACAGTAAGTAGGCTAATGTCTATTCCAACATATCACTCACTATCTCTTACTGTGAATACCTTATCTACATTACATGCAAAACCTGAAGCGGATGACCAAAATACAGAATCTCAAACCACCTCCCTGGCATGTGACTGTAAAGCGGCTGCAGAAGAAAAAAATCTAAATTTTAGACTGGAGTGACTCTTAAATGTGACCATAAATGTGTGAGAACCATTCGTAAATTATGATACGCAAACAGTTAAATGAAAATGGATTTGAAATTCGTTCATTTCTCAATGATGATTTTCGGGAAATATAATCCCACAAGCAACAATCAGCCCACGTAAGCTAAAATCAGTTCAAGCTCCCTATCGCGGAGAAGAACAAATGGGCGCTTCTTGTCGTTCACATGAAAATGAAAAACCTCGCCAGGATTCCTCACAGGCGTGTTTGGTACAAGAAATGTCATAAGACGAGTGGAAAACGGTCTGCGGGGGAGTTAATCCCGTCCAATGGACCCTTTTACTGAATCCAATTCCTTTAAGTGACCCAAATGAGAGGCTAGTGACCATCCCAGGGGGAGCAGAAAGAAACGATTCCTTGGGGGAAAGTCTCCGATCCATACCACACAGCAGGAACGCTAACCACATGTGGTTATCTACTTTACATTTAATTCCTGACCTGAGGCAGCCTTGAGGCCCTAAAAACAATGTAATCAAGCCATTCACCTCTCCGTAGTGTTATACCCCAATATCTGACCTAAATATTTTCCAAAGCTAAGGATGTTCTGAAGACAAATAGGTTATGTTAGGCGCTAGTAAACACTGCTGAAAATTATCCCGTTCTTGTACTTACCATTGATTTCCGAACGTGACACTCTTGTTTGGATAATAACCAGTATTACATAATAATAATAATTTTGTCTTTATTATGCCGAAACTAGGACCATTTGGTCCTTCTTCACATTTAAGCATTTTAAAAATTACAATTTGTAAACAGCAGCCATACCCGGAGCGGGACTCGACCTTTGGGTTAGCAAGCGGACACGTTACCCACCAGTCTAATCCGGCCGGCATATGTATTTTTACAAAAATAATTAGAGATGAGGAAAGCAACGCATAAAAGGACGAACTCAAAATGTGACGAGGAAGATGGAAATGCACAGATTTCAAACAAAAAAAGGATTTTTCTCAATCATTCTTTCAAATGATAAATTAAAATCAAATCACTCATTTTTTTGGAGTCAAAATCCTTGCCGAGCGCCTTTTTCTCTACTTTTAACCCTATCCTTATTTTCTAATACAATGTATCGTGTGTTTTTGTGAGTTGGGGAAAATACATAAATACATAATGCATATACAAACATATGTATGTACTAGTGAAACGTTGAAAAGTTCACACTTAAAGCCACAAAATAAAAACGGAAAACGCACAAAAGTACACAATTATGTACATCCGAATTTGAGGTGGTGGCACCTGAATTCTCAAGGGTTTTTTGTGGAACTGTCCCAGTAACGATGTAAAAATATGTATGCATATATGCTTATTTAGTTATTTGTATTACGGAGTAACATATTACAAGTGATGTTATTGTGTAACTTTTTATTTGAAAGTATTTCTTTTATTTCTTTACGCGCACTCTTTCGCGATTCGCGCCAGTGTGAATTTATATTTGGAGAGGTCATTTCCATCCTATGAACATCCTCCACATAAAATGCAATGTCTTCAGCCAACAAGAGGTCGTGGTAGCCCAGTGGGTAGAGTGCTTGGCTACTGACCGGGGGACCCGAGTTCGAGACCGGGTGACGACCC
>WURS02038203.1:0-11349 GCA_011762765.2 Rhinocypha anisoptera
CTCTCTCTCTCCCTTTCTCTCTCTCTCTCTCTTTCTCTCTCTGTCTCTCTCTCTCTCTCTCTCTCTCTCTCTCTCTCTCTCTGTCTCTCTCTCTCTTTCTTTCTCTCGCTGTGTCTCTCTCTCTCTCTTTCATTCTCTCTCCCTCTCTCTCTTTCTCACTCTCTCTTTTCTCTCTCTCTCTCTTTCTTTTTCTCTTTCTCTCTATTTTTTCTTTCTCTTTTCCTTTCTATCTCTTTTTTCCTCGCCGAAAACTCAATTTTTTAAAATATTGATTATTTTGCCACTCAAGTATACTGCATATATTATATATACACAGTGAAGTTAAGTTTCTAGCTCCGAGTCATATTTCGCGCACTTTTCGCTGTGCTTGTATAGAGTCTAGCTTGCAGCGCATGCGCAGTAACACCACGTGAAATATGACTTGAAAGCTAGAAAGTTAATAATAATACAGTCTTGCTTCAAGCGTTTTATCAATTGATGAAAAAAATTTACACTTGAGAAAAGTGTTTATTAGACACTTAGGAGTCATACTTTAATTACGTAATCAAAATATTGGGATTTTTGATCCCCCCTTTCGTATGGTGATCACTTTTGTGCTTACTAAAAAGCACTGTTCAATGAAGAAGATTATTTTAAAAAAAAATTAACCCCCACTCTCCCTTCATATGCTGACGTAATTAAAGTACGTCCTCTTATGTGTAAAGTAAAGCAAGTAAAACTGTGAAACACCACTGTAAAATGAGTAAAGTTGGAATTTTTTGTTGATTGTACTTTACTAGAATTATTATATAATCCTATGATGATGATGATTGGCAAAATAATTAATATAGAATTGAGTTTCCTGTTTTGTTCCTTCTTTTTTTTTGTTTATTTGCTATAATCGCACTAATCTTTTCTCTATTTCTCTCTGGTCACTTTCTTCTTTCTCTCTCTCTCTCTCTCTCTCACTCACAACCCAATTCGTGCTAGTATAAACAACCTAACTCGAAGTGCATTCGCATTCCTCTCATCTCTCTCTCTCTCTTGTTTGTTAATTATTATTTTTATTATTATTTTATAATGATGATGCTTGATTTTGAAATATAAGTTGTAACTAATTGATTAATTAATTAATAAATAAAACTTTTTGATTAATATTTAGAATTTTGATTAATAATTGTTTAATAATAATCATAAGTAAAATTGACAAATACACTCTAAATAATTTAGCTTGGCGAACGCAAATATATTTGCGAAGGTACGGTTTTGTCGCAAATATATTTGCGAAGGAGAGGGCGGAGTGACTGGACAGACTTCGCAAATAGAATATATTAGGGCAATTATGTTTGAATTTGAATTTTAAACCAACTTATTTGATTTATAATAAAATAATTGTAAAAAACAGACAATTTGAAAAATTATATTTGTAAACTCTGTTGTAACCTATAATAAAATTTAGCTTCCCATCAACCAACTTCTAAAATTAATTTTCTATTAAAAAATCGAATTCAGTTTAAATATAACTTTGAAAACAAAAGATAAAACGAATTTTTAATAAATTAAATACTGATTTTTTTAATTATTTATATAAATAAATATTTATATACAAAAAAACAGAGATGCAAAATTCAAAGTGAATTTTAAAAATGTGTAAACCAAAACACAACCATGTTTGTTACGTAGGTTTCCACTTTCTTCTCTTTCTCTTTCTAATTGATTGACTTGTTACAATTATTTCTTCTTCTTCTTGTCTTTCACCTTCTTGTTCGACAATCTCCGTCTTCACCACCAAGTTGGGAATGAGTTTGATGTGTTGATCCAGCTGTTCCAGTTTTTCCAGTGTGAGATCGGCAAAGTTGATGCCACTGATTTGTTTCTCAAACAACTTCTTAAAGTAATCCTGAGGTTTGGTGAGCTTGGATAGCCTATTTCGCACTTTTAGGTTCACTTTCGGTGGTTCGAATCCGTGTCCCAGGTGAGTTTTGAAAAACTTCACCTCATACTCATATTTGACCGGTTCGTCACCGGGGGCACTGATCTGGTGTCGGTAGAGAAAGATCGCCGCCGGACAAGATCGAGTCGTTCGGCAGAGTTTACGACAATCCTTACTTCGAACTCGTTGGTCGTCCGGTAGGAGTTTGGCGGTACCGAAGCGATTACAGTGAAACGATTCCACCTTTCGAGATGCGTTACCTCCGTTTAGGACATATTGAGACCGGGTCTCCTGTTCTATTGCTCCTTTCCAAGTCAGAAACTCTGGGAGAGTGGGAGAAAAGAAAGAGATTTAGTAAATCAATAAAACATAGCTAAACCATTATTTAAAAATTATATAAAAAAATTAATCACTTAAACCATAATGTTAGGTTGGTTTGGTTGAATGAACTGATTAATTTAGGATAGTTGAATATGTACTGTTCTGGTTAGGTTGGCATAGTTGGATATGATACACCGGTTAGGTTTGGATAGTTAGATATGATAGTCTGGTTAAGTTTAAAAAGTTAAATGTACTGTTCTAATAAGGTTGGCATAGTTGAATATGGTATTCTGGCTAAGTTTAGATAGTCGAATATGTACTGTTCTAATTAGGTTGGCATAGTTGGATATGATAGTCTGGTTAGGTTTGGATAGTTAGATATGATAGTCTGGTTAAGTTTAAAAAGTTAAATGTACTGATCTAATTAGGTTGGCATAGTTGAATATGATACACTGGTTAGATTTAGATAGTTAGATATGATAATCTGGTTAAGTTTAAAAAGTTAAATGTACTGTTCTGATTAATTTAGATTAGTTTGATATGTACTGTTCTGGTTAAGTTGGCATAGTTGGATATGCTATATTCAGGTTAGACTTGGATATGGTATTCTGGCTAAGTTTCGATAGTTGAATAGGTACAGTTCTGGTTAAGTTTGGAAAGTTAAATGTACTGTTCAGGTTAGGTTGGTATAGTTGTATATGATATCCAGGTTAGGTTTGAATAGTTGAATGCACTGTTTAGAAAATTTTGAAAGTCGATTGAAAGACAAGTGCTTTACCATTGAAACTGGCAAACTTCAAGACATCCACCTCGAGCTTGACCGAGTCGGCGTGTTGATCCTCTAGGTGTTTCCAGTACTGCCAAGTGTACCGAAAGCCTGCCGGGCAGTTCGGTTGGATACAGACAAAATTCCGGTACTCGGTCTGTCGGTAGTCGGGATGAGCCTTCTGTTTGTGTCGGTACCGAGTGTTGGCCGAGGAGAACATTTGCAAGCATATCTTACATTGATACTTGCGACCCGACGAGTCATTTTGAGTATTACTATCACTTGATACGGGTGTATTATTATCACTTGAAGCCAGGAGAGGATCATTTGAAACCGTTAAATCATTCATAGTTGGCAAATTATTTTTTCAGACTCAGTTATATAACTTGAGTTCGGCATGTCATTTGAGTAGTATCACTTTTTGTTGTTGTAAAGAGATCACTGTAATAAATAAACAAGTAGAAGAAAAAAGTTGACTCTAGAAAAATAAATTCTAATTTTGAAGAACTCAACAAATCATCAAAGCGTTTTACATTTTTCCCAAGCGTGGTTGTCGTGTGAAAAGGTTTCCGGAAACATACACAAACACATAAAAGAAAACTTCCCGGAATTCTTTTTTTAATTTTTATAAACTTTTTTTCGCGCGAATTTTAAAATTCTCATAAATAAAGTAAGAATACAAAGTTATAGTTTTTTTTATTTTAAAAATTTTTAATCTGCAAAATAAACTAATTCTAATTTCTGCATTTTTATTTAGTAAAATAAACAACAAATTAACTTTGATAATTTTTTTAATTTGCTATTCTTTTTAAACCCAATAATGAACAAATCAAAAACAACGTTTTTTTAAAAATTTATTTTTATTTTATTTATTTATAATCTTAAAAATTAAACATTTTTCCATCCACTTCTCTTCAACAAGAATCAATAATAATAATAATAATAATAATAAGCAAATAACATCTGAGATCCATCAACAGAACGAAATGTAATGTTGTTGGTAGTGTTAGTGTGGTGCAGTGTAATGTGTGTGTTTGTGTGTAAAATTATAATCTACAAAAAAAACAATTATAATAAATGATTTTTAAATAATAAAAAAATCTACAAACAAAATAAGAAACAAAATAATTCGATTATTGAAATCATAATTGATTGATCAAAGAGAGATCTTTCTAGAGAGAGAGAGAGAGAGAGAAATTGCAGATGTGTTGTTGTGTTGGTGGTCTGATTGGCGTATCACAAATATATATATAAATAATAATAATAATAAAATAAAATAGAAGGAAAGAAACAACAAAAAAACTACAAAATTACAATAACGGTACAAATAATAATAATAATAATAATTAATAAAAAATAATCCGAATGATATATATTGTGTAAGTGTGTGTGTTTTTGTATGAGAAAATATTCATTGAAATTAATAAAAATAATAATAATGATATAATCAGCAATAATAATAATCATTTATATATTCTTCTTTTCTTCATCATATCTTTTGTTATATCTTTCTTGTAATAATAATAATAATAATAATAATATAAATATAGGTTTTTATGTGTTGAATAAAAATTTGTGGAAAAAAACGATAACATCGGATAAACGATCACGAACATTTATAATAATAATAATAATAATAATTTGAATTGATAATGAATATATTGATTGATTGCACGGTTTGTTGTATTAATTAAGAGTGAAATTAGCTGAAAGTATTAATAGGGTATCATTCGAAAGGTGTTTGAATTTTGTGTGAATCAAGTTCCAATCCAAAAATTCGAATTCACCTTTTGGCCAAAAAAGCTCACATTGTTACTCTTCATTCCGAAAAATTTTTCTTCACCTTTTGTTTCGTAAGTTTCACTTTCTCTTTTCGAAAAGAAAAAATATTTTTGAAGAATTCAATTTTCTACACCACATTTAAATTGCTTTGCTTCCAATATTCTTCAATTCATATAATAAAATAAAATAAGATAATTTTGTTAGAAAATAATTATATAACAAAAAAATATAATTTAAATAAAATAATAATAAAAGTAGAAACTGTCCTCTTCAAGTATTCAAGTGTGTGGGTGTAAGTGAATTTCTAAAGGCAATTTGAGTTTGTTTTGGGTAATGTTTGAAGTGTGTGTATATATATATAGATTTGATTGCTTGATTCGGCTTGAAATATTAATAAACATGGAAGAAGAATTGAGAAAATTCATCTTGGAAAATAAATGCAATTCCAAAAGAATAACTTTTGCCCTTAAAGTTTTTTTGCATTAGGAGAAAAAGAAAATATAAGAATATTTGTTGAGAGAGAAAGAGAAAAAAGATATAATAGTAAAAGAAGTAAAAGTATCATAAATAATTTTAAACTGTTAATTTTTTTCTTTTTGTTGTTGTATAAATATAAACTTTTAGGGCATTTTTTTGTTTGTCAATATAAAATAAAACTATAATATAAATAAAGAAGATAAATAGATACTAAAACTTTAGTAAAAGAGATAAGGTTGTTTGGTGGTAAAAGAGGCAGCACTTGTGTGACATTTGAGAATGGTGGTGAGTGAGATTGCAAAGTGAGAGAGAGAAAGAAAGAAAGAGGTAAAAGAAGAAAAGTAGCACTTGTAAGTAGCGAAGAGAGAGAGAGAGAGAGAGAGAGAGAGAGAGAGAGAGAGAGAGAGAGAGAGAATCTGGAAAGAAGAAAGTTGTGGTTGAGGCTTGAGCGCATGGATCCATTTAGTTGTTGTTGGCGCCCTTCTTCGACTTCTTCTTGGTCTTCTTGTTCCGATGGAACGGTCGGCAGCCTTTGCGGTGAGACTTACTCGAAGAGGACTCTTGCACACTGCACGTGGCACGACTCGACTCGTCGTCATCATCCTCGTTCTCCTCGACAACTCGATGCAGTTCGAACGAGTTCGACTTCCTTGGCAGCACTAGCCTCGCTGGCAGTTTCGACTCGAGAATGATATTAGCTTGGTTTTGCTTCGATCTACCTAAGGCATCGCCCAATTCATCATCCATCTCATTGTCCGACAAGGGCGTATCACAGATCACTTTGACCGGGTTCAGCAGATCGTACTCCTCGGTGACTAGATCAATTCTCGGCTCATTTGGCTCCTCCTCCACCTTCTCTTCCCTTGAACCTTGCTCTTTATTATTATTTTCATCATCACCATGATGAAACGAGTCGAGAAAGTCAAAGGCCGCCAAAGTGTCCTGTTCTTCCTTGCCAAAGCGAATGTAGAGCTCCGGACGGTTCACCACCGGAAGTCGAGCTTTTGGTGTAAAGCTAATCACCACGTCTCGTAGCCGGGAGATGAGACCTGGCATGATGTGACAAAGAAGATTATATTAAAAAAGAAGTTTATTTTAGAACATTTTGCCCAGTAGTGCGACAAACAAAACATCACAAACCTTTTTTGCGTTGCGCTCGGAAGCGATGCAGAGCGTGGAGATGCTGATGCTCGATACTCTCGGCACCGGGCTCGAAGTCAACGGTCTCGGCGAGTGTGGGTGTCGGGACGATGGCAGCAGAGGACAACGACTGGCTGGATGCCGGCGGAGGGGTGGGAGTCGGACTAGGAGGCTTCGGGTGAGTGCCTTGGCTCGCTGCCGACCAATTCGACGGTGCCGGCAACGGCGACACTGGACTTGTGTCACCACGCAGTTTCGATGGCTTTGGTGGTGACCTCGCTAAGCTAGACTGCTGCTGCTGACTAGACTGCTGACTCGCCGCCGAAGATGGCCGAAAGGTGATGTAATCGTTCGAGGTGGCATGCTGCCGTGACTTGGTTAGGTGACGAAACGAGGCAGAAGTGCCAATTGGAGAACCGGGTGTCGTGCCTGACCTGCTCAGTGGACACTGCAGCGAGAAGAGCGATGCGTTGAGGGGATTACGTTTGGGTGGCACTGGCGGTACTCGACCACTGTCCTGGTAGTACCCGGATGGCTCGATCCATGATGAGCTACTGAAGAGATCACGTCGCGTCGCCGATGACCTTGCCCGACTTTCTCGGTCACAGCTAACCAGACCCTTGAGAAAGAGGTCATACTCGAAGTCGAGCGACGAGGCAAAGTAGTCATCGGGTGAGCGATATTGGTGGCCAGTCCGTGTCGGGGTCATGTAGGGGTTATCGTAGGTATGGTAAGCCATCGAGCTTGTGCTTGTGTTTAGCATCTTGACTGGCGTGTGTTGGTGTGAGAACACTGTTAATCCATTCAATGTCTCGCAAAAACGAATTGTATCGATGCAAAAGCAAAGTAAGAGAGGGAGAGAGAGAGAGAAAAGTGGTGGTAGAGTTGATCACACTTTCAAGGTTACATCGTTATCAAAACACGCTAACACTGACGAGATGACGAAAGTGGTAGAGAGAAGACCAAGCAGACAAAACAGCAAACTCATCCACCGGTGGTCTGATTCGGTTCCATCTGTGTGTGACTTAGTCGACCATCCAACGTGACACTTCATAAAAACTGCCGTTAATTATACAAAGAGACAAAAAACAAAGCGTTAATTGGCAATTTGCGCATATGTACTGGAAAAAAGGGGCAAAGAGTGAGATGGAAAGAACTCATTTCAACTACATCTACACTTCATTCGAATTTCATAAGACCTTAACTAACGTCAGTACCGTTGGTTTTGTTGATATTATTTTTACCCTAGCAAAATAGCTTGAAACATATGGAAAACTATTATTAAAATGACTTTAATATTTTTAAAAATCCAGTACAGAATGATCTATGGTCCAACTTTTTTTATGGATCATTTGGAAGTCAAATTTAAAAGTGTCAAGAGTCAAAGTCATGATAAAACCATGCATGAGAGAGCGAGAGAGAGAGAGCAGTAATGCATGGTAGAAGCTGATTGTGTGTGGTGGTGACGGCTGCCGATGACAAGGCTTAAAAATAATAATAATCAGTCACAAGTCAGAACTAATGATAAAATATTCATAACCACCGAGAACAGGTGAACGGTAGAGTGGCGAATCTCATTAATTAATGACAAAGAGGTAGAATTCGAGACTGGGATCAAGGTTAGGAGATGAGAGAGAGAGAGAGAGAGAGAGAGAGAGCAAAAACAATTTACGAAAGTATCGCTCTAATTCGCATGGGACAACTAGACAAGATAAAAGAATTTCACATACTCTATGGTTAAATGTCGATTAAGATGTTCAGAGGGAGGGGGAGAAATTGAACATTCTTTATTTATAAAAGAAAGAGACTGCCAAGAGAGAGAAGGAGAGAGAGAGAGATAATTCGAGAAAGAAAATTTTAAAATAAGAAAAAGATAAGAGATAGTTAGAACGATATTGAGAAGACATGAGAAAAACATAAATAAAGAAAATATTCAATAATTTTTTTTGAAACACTATATATTCGAAAAATGTATTTGCCAATTTTAATTATTTTTGAAACCACTTGAAGAATGAAATTTTGTTGTGACAATTAAAATTTTCACAAGGCATTTACACTTTGAACAACACTTGCACACCTTTACACCCAAACCCAAACCCTGGTTAGGTAACCAACTTCGGCAAACAAACTTACCAATCAAATTTGGGTTTCTCCCAATTAGAGCCCACACACAGACACGGGCACACGAAGCTATGGTGATTATCCAACCACCAGCAACGATCTGGGCAAACAAACTCTCTCTCTCTTTCTTTCAGTGTCTAACCTATCTATCTGTTTTCTTCTTGTCTTCTACACTCTTCTAGCAGACACTCAATACTCATTGGCTAAAAATAAACAAGCTGTCAAAGAACGAAATTGAATAAGAAATAAAAGAAAGCTGAGCTACGAAATGTAAATACAGATGGGAAAAGTGTAGAAGTACGAATAGCAAAAAAACCCTAATAATTGACTATTAAGATGATATCATATGGTTCGGTTTCCGTCCTCTATGAGATAAACCGAATGTCTCCATCTGCATGTGTGTATGTCTATCTTTCCGTCTGGGTTCCATATCAGTCGAAAGTCTTGCGTTCGATTTATGTTATCAGAGTGGGTCGAATGAGAGCCTTCGTATGAACGTACCAGTAATGATGAGCAAATATGGACACACAACACAATAACACATAAGAACCCATATCGAAAGTATATGTGTAGGAGTGTGAAGAGTTGATGGTGGTGGTCAAAGAAAGAGAGAACCAATCCAAGACGATACTGACATTGACATGGCAAACAAGACAGGACGAGTCTGACAGACAGTCAGATAGCTCAACTCGACCCACGATGATTATAATAATGACGAATGAATTAATCAAATCCTATCGACATATACTGCCTACATTTGGTGAGACGAAAAGAAAACTCTACTAATTGACTGTCGATCAATCATCATCGATGTTGATGAGGGAAAGAAATGATGATGAGAATGGCAAGGGTTGGGGTGGCATACTTACATGCTCGCTTGGCAGAGAGAGTCGTTTTGCCGAGTGTTCAAGACATTTTCGAGTCCCGAGTGTGTAGTGTTTTGTTGTCGCGATGAGATACACACATACACAAAGCACTTGGAGAGGAGGATGACGCCGGACGTGTCCCGTTCTGAGTTTAGGATCTCAGCGCGCAGACGTACTTTTGGATCTTACTCGGCTAGTTCGAGTGGTGAGTCGGACACCAGGGTCATGTGATTCGTGCCACTCACAGGGTCGGCTTGGGTACGGTAGCGGCGGTGGTGGCGCAAAGAGGGAGATATAGAGAAACGTGGTCCGCGGGGTAGGAGACACTTCTCTTGGTTGGTTGGTTGAGTAAGTGAGTGAGAGTCTCAGGGAACAGAGAAAAACTGGATGGAGCGTGTCTCGAGTCGGTGCTTTTGTGTTCTGTGCGCGCCCGTGTGTTTCTGTGTGTGTGTCTGGTAGCACCGAGTGTCACGCGCGCGCACGCATGGCATTGTGCTGAGTTGGTGATGATGGTGGTGCTGTTGTTGTTGGTGGTGTAGTACAGCGCGCCAAAGCCGTCTCACTGGGTTGCTCCGCCTTCGGCTCCCACTAGATACACTGTATTCGGGAGTGCACGACGCGAATCAGGTGAGTGGAGAACATGGCACCACCATGATGGTGGCGCGAGCCACCGATGACCACGACATAGACACAGGAGAACACAAGCCACTTCCACCTGGCCACCACCACAAAGCGAGTGTCGACGACCAAAAGTGCTACTGACACTGGCACCAAACCACCTAGTAGATCACATGCGCAGTGACCTTCCACCAACGGGCGCCACAGGCCAACTGAAATGACGCGCACCTTTGCATCAGGGATTATGTACGAGTGATGAAATTCGAATTTGAAAAATGAATTCGATTCGAATCAAAAGAACATTTTCACGCATGCGCACTGACAGTTAGATTAACACTGAAAATAGTGATTCTAAATTGTAGGTAGATGATAGATAAAAAAATATCACGGGTTCAAATTCGATTCTAATTAAAAGCACCTTTTAACGCATACGCACTGAAAATCGTATTATCACTGAAAATAGTGATTCTAGATTGTAGGAAGATTATAGA
Organism: Rhinocypha anisoptera; assembly: GCA_011762765.2. Classification (NCBI taxonomy): domain Eukaryota; kingdom Metazoa; phylum Arthropoda; class Insecta; order Odonata; family Chlorocyphidae; genus Rhinocypha; species Rhinocypha anisoptera. Next base: position 10,495 of record WURS02038203.1, read on the forward strand.
TAGCATCACGGATTGGAATTGGAATTCAAAACACGAGTTCTATATTCGAATTAACATGCTTTCTACACGCATGCGTACTGTCAATCAGATTATCACTATAATTAATGACCTAAATCGATTCTAATTCAAAACACAAACTCGATTCGAGTCAAAATAACTCTAAGACTCATGAGCAATCTTGATCAGATTAACACGGAAGTAATGGTTCTAGATTAAATAGAAGAGATTACGATAGATTTGTTGGATTCTAATTCAAAGCACGAACTCGATTAGAATTAAAACTGAAAAAATAGTAACGGATTACTAAAGATTTGTTACGAATTCGTGTTTCAAATTTGAAACTATTATTTCGGTAATCGGTCGTGATTTTTAATTATCAAGAAAAGATATCAGATTTAATTAAAAAAATAAAACAATGTTTTTAGATTAGCAATAGTGGCATAATCAAAATTTTATTTTTGACAGTAAATTCGAAAAGAAATTTTGTTAAAATTGTTAGACAACGCGAATGTCACTCAAAATTGGTATAACGTGGTAAAATTCCATTATAGTTTTCATCACTGAGAAAAGTGGAACTGTATCAATGTTTCCAAACTATCACTGTCATTTTATTTTGAAATTCAAATTCAAACCAAAAATAAAGTGTCAATTTGGAAAAATTCTACTCGAACGTGCTTGGTATCGAGATTGAGATGCGAAAATAGAATTCAAAGCAACAACAAAGTTTATACAAAGTATTAGTCTTTATTTTTCTATTATATTACACGGATGCTATTTTAAGAAACAGAGAGAGAGAGAGAGAGAGAGAGAGAGAGAGAGAGAGAGAGAGAGAGAGAGAGAGAGAGAGAGAGAGAG
>WURS02038214.1:0-11349 GCA_011762765.2 Rhinocypha anisoptera
AATGTCTTGCGTATAGGAGGGAGATGGATATGTTATCTAGTTGAATGGGACGGTCGCTGTGAAGTGGATTCCTCGGTGGGAAGTTAGTTTTGGACTTGACGTAGTTACATTTACAGCGATATGGGGTCGCTGTCATAGTAGCGATTGTGGCACCATCTCGCATGGAAGATTCACACCACAGGCCAGTGGTGTTTAGCCTTAAGCACAGCCTCAAGTTTTTTCTATTATTTTTTCTCAAATTTCACACATTTATTCAAAATTTGTGAATATCTAATTATTATAATTGGTGCTATAGATTATATTGTACTCTGCAAAGTAAAAATGCAAATAGGAAGCGATTTTTTAAAATTACAAATTGTGGTTGTTCCCACTTTGACATAACTACTCAAGGTTATCCTTGAAAATATTCTTCTGACTTAAGACTGGTCAAGGAACAATATGGTAGTAATTCCACCCTAATATTCCTTTCCTTTTCAAGTCTGCTTCCTTTATAGTAATTAATTGGAAACACGTTGCCTCACATTAGATAGTGTTTTGGACATTGCTTAAATTGTTTTATTTTTTCCAGGTTCTGCCAGTGACTGGTAAAGCCATTTGTGTTCATTGTTTTTCTCTTTACAACGCAGGGAGGAATAACCCCTGCTTCAGCATCTCCCATTGATGCGACATTGTCAAGTCTGACTGTGAGTAGCGAGAAAGCAGAGTGGAAAGGTGAGGATGGAAATGCGACTCCTGTGGCTAATGGGGAACGACCCATTCTCAGCAATGGAGTGGTGAAGTGCCTAGGCCAGATTATGCTTCCCGAGGACCAATACTGGAACGTTTATGTCTCTTATGCGACTTCAACATCCAACGTCTGGATTCGCCTGATTGGGGAGGAGTACAGTGTAAGTCCCAGTGTATGTCTCTCAAGTTTACCCGCAGCATATAATGGAATTTGTAGCATCTGGACCTGGTTTCACTAATGTAAATGCATATGTGCTAGATTGTTTACCTAAGCGATGGAAGAGTGGTGCTTATAAAATCAATTCATAGAATTTTAAATTTTGGTTAGGATTTTTTTCTTAAAGACTGAAATCTTTTTCGCATACCAAAGTCTATCAGCAGTAGTTATCTTAATTCCTACATGTAACTGTGAGAAGAATTTTATCATAAATTTTCTGTAAATAGTATTTAGAAATTATTTATAGGTTTAGGTTCAGAGAAGGCAGGAATAGTAGTTAGGAAAAATATTAAGGGGTGATGGGAAACAATCTATAGCTTCAGGTGCAACCTAATGGAATCTATTCATAATTAGTGGCAAAATAATAGTCATTTATTCCATAGAAGTTTTTTTATTGGTTAACAACCTGGATTTTAATTCAAAGCATTATTATCAAGTTACCTGTTCAAGCCTACTTTCTTGTTGGTGATGATGTTAACTGGTAATGATGCTTTGACATTGAAACCCAGGTTATTAAAAATAAAAACTCCTGTGGAGTAAACTATCATTTTGTCACTGATTGAGGTAATGGGGTGTCAAAGAGTGTCTTAAAAGTTAGATTGTTGAGAAAGAAATTCATAGAGCATTGTAAATGGTAGCCATGTTGAAGGTTATGAAGGGAGAAAGAAAGTAGACATAATTTCAAGTGGCAAATTATTATGCCAAGTTTAATTAGATCCTTCAGAAATAATAGGTTCTTGGGAGTCACCAATTGCTTGTAGTATTAGATAATATCCATTACCAGAATTTTGACTTATGGAAGTCACTTAACCCCTGGGCTGTGGGATATTTTGGTCAATGTTTTGGTTTGCAACTGTGGAGAATACGTTTATGTATGTATAACCGCCGCTTTCATAACCCTCCCTAGACCCTTTCCACATTTTATGGCCCATCCTTTCCAAAAGGTTCAAATGGTCACAATTTCCTATTGTTCCGGAATCGGTTGCCCCTTTGAAGTGCTGTTTATGATGGTTCACAAACCTCGGGTGAGTTTGATGAATGCATTCCATCCACCGAGATTTGGGAAATTGTTTTCTGACCCACCCTTGTCATTTCCATTTATTTTTCACAGATTTTCAGTAGAATGCTGGTTATACTCGTAAATCAAAGCATTTATGTACTCTTTGGTATTAAATTAATCAGAAATTAATAAGGAAAATACTTATGGAATTCATTTTTCGATAAATTCTTGTATTGATAAATGATAAACTTCAATAAAAAAGTTTAAACATATGTTTAAGTATTTCAGCTTTCGTGCATTCTCATTGTTCTTGAGATGGTCTAAATTTGAGTTGTCCTATCAAATTCTTAAATATTGAATTATATATTTTCTAGGGTAAAGTTTTAATTTTCATATAATTTCCTACATTGAATATGTTTTATTTATTTGATGGAATGACTGTGCCTCATTCATGTGACATCTAGGTTCTTTACGATGATATGGCTGCGGAGATGGAGCTATTTTACATGGATGGGGGAGTTGTTGCAGAGAACCTGGTACCTGGTTGCTTTTATGCCCTTCAAGTTGACAAGTGTTGGCACAGAGTGGAATTCATTGAGCTTGAGGAGAAGAAACCTGACCAGCCCACAAGGCTTGCCAGTTGTTTCTTTGTTGACAATGGTGACGACGACTCAATTGAGGTGTCCAAGTTCCGTATTCTGGATGCAGGGTTCACAAAACTCCCATGCCAAGTAAGCCCATAGTAACTTCAATCTTTGTGAGTGGTTCTTGATGATATTCATTCAGAGTTGTGTTGGTATAACATAATATCAACACAACTCTACTCATGTATTGTGTCAACTTGATATCATCTTAGGAAACTTATGAAATTTGAGAAAAGTTGGCAGACTACTTGAGAGAAACCGTTTTAGATAACATTGCTATTTTAATTCAAATTTGTCCATTTTCTATACTGATGTCAGTTAACTGGATATACAATCTCTCTCTCTCTTGTTCAAATAACCTATTCACTTAAGTCTATTTGTTTGTGTACAATAACTCATGTTAATAAAATAAATTCTATGATTCACTTTTACAAATCTATGCTATTGGTTCCTGTCTAAAGTATGTCCTAATACAATTGTATGACTTGATATTATGAAACAGTTGAAATAATTGCCCAGCGTGTAAAGATTGTCTTTTATAAAACAAAGTTAGATAAAACACACATGTATATTGTGAAACTTCAGAAATCTCACAGTTAATGGATTTTCATGTACCTAAAAGTTCATGCAGTTGAATATTGCAGTGTTCTGGAGGGACTGAAAATGACCATAATCTTTCACAGTTGTTAGTAGAGTATATGGTTTATCACTTGTCCATAAAAGCCCAGCTGAGAAATATAAGGATGTAAAATAATCTATATCTGAAGTTAAATCATTACTTTCGGTGGCAAAATAAAGGAACTGACCACCTACATTATGCTGATATATGACATTTTAGAAATGGATATGAAGACATATGATAAAAGACTTGGAAAATTAATTATAGAATAGTAACTTGTTTTGAAATTTTGATTTTCTTGTGTAAAATTTTAATTAAATTTCATGCCACCCTTGTTTGTATTTTTTTAGGCCGTCCAGTGCCGCTTAACAGGCTTAGAAGAATTTGCACAAGATGTGGTGGAGGGTTTGTTGATGGATAATATTATTGGTCGCAATTTAGTTGCACATCCAGCTCCAGGCAGTTTGGAGGATGCTGGTGATGGCAGACCATACCCTTCACTGACCCTCTATGACACCAGCACAGATGAAAACATCAACCTGAATGAAGTCCTGCTGGAAAGGATTTTGAGAGATACCGTCCCTCCTTCACTACTTAAGGTATTACATTTGCGAGCATCAGAATCCCACATAACCTTTCTCGATTGATTGCTTTGTTTGAGATTTGTGGGGTCCATAAATATCTTTCAGAAAATACGATGACATAAACTCATTCTGTACACATATTATGGCAGTTTTGCCAAAGGTATCCTTATGTGTTTTGTTACCTAGTGGTGAATGACTATCTGTGCTCCATTATATTGGCTGTCTTTAACTGATCACCCTTTCATCCCAGCTCCTTGAGGCATCTTTAGGTTTACGTGATTTCATTCAGATTAACCATAAATATGTCTAGTGGTGTCTCTCTGGGTAATTGCAATTGGTGCTTAATGTTCATATTCCTTTGAATGGCAATCAGCATCAAAATATTTAGTGTGTATTTTTCATAGTATTGTTCTATCTGTTAGTAATATGTTTATCAGGTTATAAGTGCATTTCTCTATTTTGAAATTAGTCTTAGTTATGGCCAGGGGGCCGGCATATCTCTTTGCCCATATGAATTTTCTTTTTTTCCCTTCTAGAATGGAAAAATTCAAGAGGCCTTTGTACCATATATAGCCAAGACAGGAGCTCTCTTTGTACAGATACACTCACCCATATTTGAGTATCTGATGAAGGCAATTGATGAATTTTCTTCAAACATCTCAACTGATGGGGAATTAACCAATGATAAGGTTAGTTAAGTTAGTTGTAATTCTTTTGACCATGATTGTTCCATTGATTCCACAATTTACTTTTAGGCAGCCATTGCTCCTAAAATTTCTTGGTGAAATGTCACCAGAGCTAACTCAGTTATTTGATGATGCTGTGCATGTTGTTCCAGATAATTCCAGGGGTGACAACAGTGTTTGAAGATATGATGTACTTGGCAAAATATGCAGAGGATTTATGTTGGTATCGAGCTGTCAAGGATAGCAAGAACCCTGAACTGGAAGATGGCAAGGTAATCAAGTGCTCCATAGTTGTTCTTTTTTTGTGTACGCATGTCTTTTTTATGTTTCTTCTGCATCCATTTTATTCCTTTGTATTCATCCTGTTTGTGTATTTGGGTATATTTTGGGTACCTTTGTGGTTTTTTCATGTTCATTTACTGGCATGCAGGCAGGTCCATAGATTCATGTCAGTATAAATGAAGGTATAATGCACGTGTTTGGTGTAATGCATGCAATTTGGCTGGTTTCTATGGCTTAATGGTGAACATCATATTGAATGAACTGTGAGCATGGTTGACATTTGAAAGTGATCACTTTGTGTTCTGTGTCCAGTAGGAGGAAAATGCGAAAGGTGGTGGGTTACTCAATGACATTATTCGAGTGATTTAATTGTAATTTATGCCTCTGATGCAGTGAAGGTTTGTATTATGGAGGCAAATGAATACATTTTTTTGCTCAACTAATCAGACCAATATTTTGAGACTCCCAACTTCAATAGTTGACTTAAAAGTAAACATATTTGTTTTCACATTTCTTAAAGGTGCAAAACACTATACCATTCTTTTATGGGGATGGGGCTTAAACTGCAAAGAAAGTCAAAAGTTTATAGTGAAGTGTATAATTTACTTATGAAGTGCAATCTACATCTTTTCCAGGTTTGGGTAAAGTTTGTAGACTATGGCAACTGTGAGCTTACCAGCATCAAGGATTTGGTGCTTCTTCCCATGTCACATCCCCTCTCTCGGCTGCCCCATCAAGTAAGTGTGTGGGCAATCAAGGCCATTTGGTTGTCATTAGTCACTCTTCATATAGTTATTTTTCTTGAATCTCTATTTTATTGTTTTCTAATTAAATAACGAAAATTCTATCTGCCCAAAATTCATTAATAAATTACAAAATTGAGGGAGCTGTGATAAATTTTTTGGTAATTTTTGTCAGTGAACTTTTTTTAAGCATTGTGGTATAGCATGTATCATTGTGTTGAGTGAACATTTCCTTGGTATCATTATGTTAAATACTATGTTAAAATGCTTTGTACACCCATGACCGTCTCTGATGATGTCTCTCTGACCCATCTCTGATGACTCCAGTGAAAAACTGCCATGTTTTATATAGTGTATAGAACACATGGTGTAAACCAGTTTTTACCAAACTTTTTTGAGCCACTGGACCCCTTAGTTCTGTAAACCTATGCACAAATGCCCCCGATCATAACTTCCTTGTTTTTATTCGCCCACCCTAGACCAAAGCACCGCCCCCAAGGGGGCGGTAGCATCCACTTTAGGAACCACTGGTGTAAACAAAATGGCCATATTTGTTTAGTGTAGTCTATTTTGTATAGTTTATTCTAGCTCTCTCTCTAACATGACATGGCTCCGCTATATGTCATGAAAGATGAATTGGTGGAATTAAAAAGCCCCAAATTGATAATTATGTTGGCTTTGATTATAACTCCAGAGAAATATAGAAAGATTGTGTGAAGGGCTTTCGGTGCATGAAGGTTGTGAATGCTGCATATTTTGGGTTTCGACACATACATTGTTTTATGCTGACCACAGTTTCACCAAGTGTAATCTTGACGAAACTGTTGTCAGTGTAAAACAATATATGTGGTGAAACTTTAAATATCCAGCTTTCACATAGGTTGTCTTCATTTTGGGGCGAGATTGAGGCTTTAGAGGGTCCTCATCCACCTAACCCCATGTCACAGTTTTTAAATATATATATAGTTGTTAACAAAAAAATAGAAAAGGAATACATTAAAAAAGCAAAACAAATACATTATTTACAGGTGGATTTACGTATATTAATGTCAGAGAGTAATTACAGAAGAAGAAATTAAAAATGTGGTGATACATTTAAACTTAAATATTTTGGCATGATTAAGTGTGATATTGACAGATGTATATTTCATTTGTGGGAAAAAATATTTACCTTTTGCACTCCTTTGTCGAGTCTCACTTGACAAGTAAAATATCCTGTTCCACTCCAATGTCGAGTCCGACTCGATATTTTTTAGCTTCTATTTCATATCTAGCTCAACAAATGGTCCACTCCTAAACAGTGGTGGTGTCCCCTACCACATTGTTGATGTACTTTTTGGAGGGAATATTTCATTTTAGGTAAATTTGTATTCATTCGTTACATCTTTCTTGTGACACTTTCTCTTGTTACAAATCTCTTAAATGGAGTTGTGGGCGCTGGGTCAGCATTCATTGAAGGAGTGCAAAGGGTTAAGGATATAATGGTTAAGGATATTTGTTTTTTTTTGTTATAAATAAAAAAACTCACTGCAGGAAAACACCCACAAAAGAAGGGGGCATGAAAAACCAGTGAAACCTATTGATAGTGCAGCTAAGGTTCATTATGATAGTGTAATTAATAAGAAAAAAATTAATAATATTAATAATAATACGTAGCATACACATCTGCCTATATATACATATGTGGACTGTTTTTAATACGTATCTTCATTTGTTTTTTTGTTAAATGGTTCATTAAAAGGCAACTGCTAAAGTAATTTTAGAACAACGACAACAAGTTAGTAGTACTGCATAATTAAACCTACTGATACATTGTATTCTGTCTACTTTTCTTTTGCAGGCCATTGAATGCCGTCTGCACAACATGCCCAGTGACTCCCATTTCTCTGAAAAAGGTTTAAAGAGATGCTGTGAGATTGTCACTCCTGAAGAGCCAGTGTTACTAAGGGTAATACATGAAATTATTTATTCTGTTTACCTGTGCATTATCCCAGTTATTTTAGTAAGTTAATTTAGTTAAATGAGTATTGACAGTACTGTGGGCCCCAATGAAATAGGAAAAATTATGTACCAAAATGCTTTTGAACATTATAAGATAGAAAAAATGTAATTACAGTATAATCTTGATTTTAAGTATGTTGATTCAATGAAAAATTTAATTTCATGCATGTGATGTTGGTCTTGGTCGATCCTATAGGTATTCTGACAGAGTTTCTAGTTAAAATTATGTAAATTTAATGTGATTAGATTCGTAACTCTTCTCAATATAGAAAAAAACCCTATTGAACAAACTCAAACACCCATGCCCTGAGCATGACTCAAACCCATGACCTTTGGGTTAGCTATTGACCTTGAAGTTAAAGCATAGAAATGATAGCTGTGATGATACGGTAGGAACCCCATCAGCTGTTGAGTGGGACAAGCTCTCTTTTAGGTCTCCAATGAACTCTCATCACAAAGGCACTTATTGTTGAGTGGAATTTGATATACAGTTTAGGTTAGAGAAAAAACAATGGAAATGAATTAAAGAACCAACTATTATTAAAGTGCTATAGAATACAGTGCAATTAATGACAAACATATCACAATTTGTAATAGATTATAATTGCACTACATGTATGCTCCTTACTCACTTTACCAAATTTTACCATTCGTGAAGCTACTTAAATTTTTCTGTGATCCTGTTCACTGAGCAACATAAGGATGACAACAAATTTACTTCATCAAAGTGGTAGATGATTTTCTCACCAGAAAGATGCCATTCCCTGCAAAATAATGTTAATGTTACAATTTTATAGTATTTCCCTTCAATCACACCATGTGTAAGGATCTCGCTGCAAGAATTTCAGCACACGCAAAAAATACATTTCAGCAACAAAAACATGATAATGAGATAGTAAGTGATATTGAAACCTCTGGCAGGAGTTCTCCAGATCATTATGAAGCAATGATATTACTTCATCGACCAAACTGAGTGACTATTAAAATTGTTTTATTTGCAATTACTGAATATGCATAAATGATCTCTTTCCAGTAACAATAGTTATATTTAATAGCTGAAAGTATAGTAGTATATTATGATACATCACAAATTCTTATCGATTCGACCATTAGGTTGTTTTTACATATTTGTATTTTACAAAATACAATTCAGGTCCCTATGTGATATGTAAAATCAAGTTCCTACTGTATTAGTTGCCAGAAATTTTAAAGGGAAACGTACTGTTTTGAAAAGTCTTGTGTTCAAAGGTCAACTTTATTTTATCAATGGTTGCAGTAGACAAGGGAAATTTGTCTATAATCAATTTTGTCATTCTTTGAGGAAGTATGCTTATTACTTTTAACTTGGTTTTTAGTTTCTGTGAATTGTAAATGAAAATCAGGTGGTAATGTTGATAGTGTTGCTTGTTTATGTTATTTTGCATGCCAAGGAATTGTTTTATTTATGTTCCACAATGATTGATATATATTTTTGTAGGTAACCTCCAGTTTCACTGATAGCAGTGGGAAAATCAATTATGATGTTGAGATATTTAAAAGAGTCCAGCCTGATAACTTGTTAGCATCGATCAGCACAACATTATCAGTAGAAGATGGAGCATTCGAGTAAGAAAACATAAAAATTATGTTCCTGACATCCTAATGGCTTAGCTTTTACCTCTTTGATTTAGATGTTATCAGAAGGTATTTGTTTGTTGGTGTGTTTTATTTGTAGTTTACATGTTCCCAGAAAAACAAAAGTTGGAGGGTCATATATGAATGAGTTTTCAGTAGCACATTTATTAATACTCTTAATGTCACCAACTTTCAGCTGTACCCTGCAAAAAGTGCCAAAAGGATTTCTAGAAAATATCACACTTAAGTATTAGTAGATTTGTTTTTTAGATATCTGTTTCTTTATTGTACATAAAATGTACTAACAGCAATACAATTATTACCTTAATATTGCAATTAGTTTTTATGATTTTTATTAATTGGTTACTCTAGTGTTGATATGAAATTTATGGGTGAAAAGTTCTTTGGTTTTTTGCACTGGCATTTTTATGGTTAACTTCTCTATTTTCTCTAGAGGTGATATCAATGGTGGAGCCATGAAAATGTTAGTGTACCTCACTTAGCAATTTATGCCCAAAAAGCAACAGCTTATATGTCCACCCATGGCACCAAGAGGGTCAATAGAAAGCTTAGCTGCAAATATTGTAAATATGGTGATTGTGACATATATTCTCTACAACTGGGCAATATAAAAAATATAGAATTATACATATATAAAAATGCAAATAGCAGTAAATACTAGAATGGGATTTACAAATTTGGGCCTAATTTCTCCAAAATTTAATTGGTTCTTGAACTTGATTGACAAGCATCCATTTTTATTTTTAAATATTTACATTATTCATCCACATTCATTGATTCTTACCTTCAAAAGTACTACAGTTCTTATTTAATGATGACATGTATAAGTTTTTATTCACAAAAGAGAAGATTGCTCAATTCCTTTACTGTCTGAGAGTAAAAAACACAGCACTTTTCCACTTTTTTCTGTGGAAAAGTGCTGTGTTTTTTACTTTCAGTATGAATCTCTTCACGAATCCACCACATCACGCCTGATTCGGTGAAAATTATTCCTTTACTGTCAATAAAGTTTATTATTAATTTTCATTCTTGGAAACCAATCAATGTTCAACCATTTATTTTTTATGAAACTTTAGTCACGAAAACTATGGGCTGAGTAATTCTGAAAAATTAGTCTACAATGATAACTTTACAGGGCATATATTTTTAAATATATCCCCAGATTTGACTTATTACTTAACATTAACCATTACTTAACTCAACTGGCATTTTGGTTAGTAATGTGGTTGGGTTTGCTAAACTTCATCTGAATTTCACTGCCAGACTAATGCTTTGTTCCTTACACAGGAAAGCTGGTTCTGGGGATAAGGAAGGTGGTGGTGTTTTAGAAGCACAGAAGTCTCCAGTGAAGCCCTCAAAGAGTTCTAACAAGTTACCATCTTCACCCTCAGAGCCAGGTAGGCCCTTGATTACATAATTTATTTTGTACTTTGTGGGAGAAAGCTTGCTGAATGAAAAACTGCAGAAAGTGATAAATTGTGAGAGGAAATCTCTAGGGTATGTATGTGCTATGCATTTTTCCCAAACTTCAATTCTAGCTGAGCAGCAACTTGAAGTAGAACATTGGGTTGAGCTCATCATTATCAGTACTTAAATCTGAAGATTGGTTGAATGCAGCCCTCATTCTTTCCCACCTATTTCTTACTCTTTTATCCCTTGGTAGTTCTTCCTTCTAATGTGTTATAATTTGCCCAATATATTTGTCCCTCTGCCTTCCTCACAGGGTCTTCCCCTCTATTTTCCTTCTATTATATTCTTCACAAACTCATTAAGCATCAGTGTCTCCTATCCACCATATTCTTCTTTTCCATATTGTACGCCATTTTGACTTAGCTTCCTACACTCTTCGGTACACTTCATTGTTCCTAACTCTATCTGTCCACTTAATTTTCCACATCCTCCTCCAGCACCATGTTTCAGAGGCTTCTATTCTTCTCTGGTCATCTTTTTTATATCTGTTTTTCAAATGGTCCATGTCACTGATCCATAAAGTGCCATGTTCCATACGAATGCTTTCACATATTGTTTCTTTGTTTGGAGTGATATCTTTCTTTGGCTTAATAGTTGCCTCTTCGCCATGAATGCCTCCTAACCTGAGAAAATCTACATTTGATATCCATAGAACTTCTGTAATCCTGCTTCCCAGGTAGGTGAAGGATTCCACTTGTTCTAATTTCTCTCCTTGTAGCTCGACGTCTGCACTCAGCTTCTC